>APFE030829184.1:0-11743 GCA_000404065.3 Pinus taeda | reverse complement strand
TTCCTATATACCATGGAGATTCGCCCATTTATTATACTTACAAATTTAGGGGGGGTTCTTAAAATTTTCCCTGGATGACCCACATGAGCATATGGCTCGATGGACTAAGGCTTGGGGTGAGTTACCTCAATTGGAGTGGGTACATATCTTTATTTATACCTTAGACATTATACCAATGAACTGGTATTTGGAGACAAATCTGTGACACAGGACTGCTGATTGGGAGGAAATGAAGGACAATTTCCTGCTGACATCAAACTTTGAAGATGGGTTTGAATGAATTGATGGGGTACTTCAGGAGATTAAGGTAGCAATCTTCCAAACGCCAATAGAACCTATAACTTTAATTCAGCCTAACTGGAGCACACAACTACAACATGATTTGGAATGCTACAATGTTACTACGAAAGAAGGTGATGGGGATCCATGGAATATCAATATTTCTGAGTTAGAGGGACTACGTGAAGTTGTAGGACTTGATGTATAGATCCCTGATATATCACAACTGGTAAAGAAAAAACAAGTAAATATTGGCTTAGAAGAAGAACCAAAGTTCGCGCATTTTGGTGACTATTGGGATGAAGACATGGTAGGCAAGGTTACTGAATTATTGCACGAATATCAATATTTATTTTTGAAAAAGTTCTCTAAATTGAAGTGTATAGTAGGTGATTTGGGTATGATGAAGATCAATTTAAAGCTAGATGTGAAGTTTGTTAAGAAACTCCCATATCGACTGAACGCCAAGTACAAGGAAAAGGTAAGAGAAGAGCTGGATCTGATGCTCATGACAGGTATAATTGAGTCAGTAGAAGAGTTGGAATGGGTTAGTCCGAAGGTGGTCCAGGGAAAAAAACAAAGGGTGATATAAGGATTTGCATAGATCTATGCAAGTTAAATGATGCATGCATGCATGATCCATTTTATTCGCCTTTTATAGGTGAAGTTCTAGAAAACGTTGGTAGACAGGAGGCTTATTCGTTCACAGATGGATTTTTGGGATATCACCAAATTAAGATCACATCGAAGGATAAAAGAAAGACTACCTTTGCTATAGGGTGGGGTTCATTCCAATATACAGTTATGCCTTTTGGACTGAAAAATAATCTTGCAATATTTTCAAGGGTGGTAGTTGCATCATTCAAGGAATTTATTCAAGTTTCTAAAGGTCTACTTTGATGATTAGACAATATTTGGTCTAGTTAAGAAACATGTTTCTAGTCTACGCTTATTGTTGGATACATGCAGGAAGTATCAAATTTACTTGAATTTGAAGAAATGTATTTTCTGTGTACCTTATGGAATACTGTTGGGACATGTTGTATGTAAGAAGGGATTAATGGTCGACCCTGCCAAGATCACTGTAATTACCAATTTGGATCCACCCAGGAATGTAAAGTAGCTATGCATAACTTTGGGTCATACAGGGTATTACAGGAAGTTTATAAAAGAATATGCGCAGATCAATACACCAATGGAGATGTTGTTGAAGAAGGATGCTACATTTTTCTGGGATGCCAACTGTCAGAAGAGATTGGATGTTCTTAAGGAAAATATGGTTACTGTGCCAATCCTCGTATTCCCATATTGGAAGAAATAATTTCATGTGCATGTGGATGCATCTTGTATATCATTGGGAGTTGTTTTAACTCAACCAAGAGAAGGCGATATTGACCATATGATTTCCTTTGCAAGTAGGAAACTATATACGGCGGAGAAAAAATGTTCAACCAAAAAACGAGAAGGAATGGCCATGGTATATGCACTACAAAAATTCATACATTATCTACTAGGTGCACACTTTAAAATGTACACGGATCATTATGCATTGAAATACCTGGTCAATAAGCCTGTGTTGGGGGAGAAGATCTGTAGATGGTTGCTTCTCTTCTAGGAGTATTATTTTGAAGTAATAGTTAAGCCAGGGAGGTTTATTGTTGGACTTGATCACCTCTCTAGGATTGAGAATGACAAATAACCCACTAATATTGATGAAGGGTTACCCTATGTGATCAATGATATTTCATATGGTGGCTCAGTTAAGCTCGCTAAGATGAATGGGGAGTTGTTTATTGGAAGTATTAATGGGAGAATATTGAAGGTATACAGGGATGATCCCACCCCCGCAAGGAAGAAATGACTATATGACAACAAAAATTCTTAGTGCTACTGGTAGTTGGAAGGAAGTGTAGGACTATGCCAAGGAAAGGTTCCATCGAAGAAGGAGGGATGCACAATGTTTAGGGAGACAACGCAGGTGGAGAAAGCTACGAAAATGTAGTAGCACCATAAGGGAGGGTCCAAAACACCCTGTCCAAAATGTGACCATTGGAAAAGCTACAGTTGATTTGACAACAATTTTGTCGTTAAAGGGAGTGGGGGAACTGCATTTAAGGAGCATATCGATCGAAATTTTCCGCCAAATTCACATTTATGAGGAGGATCTGGAGGCATTCAAGGCATTCAAATTTTAATTTGGCTATAAATATGGCATCCTACTCTACATTCAAACACTTTACCTCTTGAATAAATCTTGTGAGCTTTTGCACCTAAGTCTGAGTTGAGAGAAGTGTTGCATATCTGGTGAGGATTAGAAGGACATCTAATGGGAATTTATGGAATAAGGATTAACAAACATCATGACTTATATACCTCATACACACACCACAACTCCTAGATCGCCAAGGCTGAAGCCCATAACTGTAGCAGTGGCAACTATAGTCATTGAACCAACAAAAACAATAGTAATAAAGAAGCAGAAGAAACAACATAAGCCACCGCTAAGGCAATCACCTAGAAATGTGACTATTGAACAGAGGAGAAAGGAAAAGATGGATAAAGAGAAAAATAAGAAACCAATGGAGTCAGTTGACTTAGAGGATGAAGAACTTGAGGTAAGACTTGAGGACATATGTGTCGATGAGGCCGAGACAATATCACAATTACCTTTGTATATGCCTCCAATAAAGTTGAAAACTAAGGTGAAAAGGACCCTGATGCAGTAAAATTTTCCATTTTTACACCTTTATTGCCAGAAGATGTGCCCTTTGAAGGAGTGTTGCTGGCGCAGTTTATGTAACTACACATGGAGGATTAGAATTTGGTGGACAAGGCCAAATTCCATCATTTTGAGCCGAATAAATACCTAAAGACGATATACTATGAGGATTCTAATGTAATGGGAGTAGAACCAATGAAGTGGGTGGTTGGGATTCAGTGTGCTGGTTGACTGAACATGTTGTCTGTGCCTCATTTTGGGTGCAACAACATAAATATAATATGTGTGTGCCAGTTGCTGGTTTTGGTGCACGATGGATCCTTATGGTTTGGGGAGAGGATCCCAATTGAAGATATGTTGACCAAGAGGATCACTGCGCTGCCATGTGTAGGAGTAGACCCTGCCAATGCTTTTGTTGGCAAGTCTTAAGAAATGAATCTTGCAAACCAAGTAAAGAAATATTTCAATGCTATCAAAAAGTTGTGAGGCTATGCTCTAAGCTCGATTTCTAATAAGTTTGTTGCCTTTTCCACGTCCATTCTGGGTGGTAAGATTATGAGGAAGTCTAGGGAAGACAAGGTGCCAACCTAGTAATTCAGTTGGCTACACAGTGCAACCAAGGGGTGCAGTTGAATTAGGCAGGATACCTCTACTAAGAGTTTTTGGATGATTGTCGCGAGGCCCAGGAAGATGGGAAATCCTTCCATTATGCGTGGATGTTACTTTTGATTTCTTTGACAACTAGGAGAACCCTCGATGAGTCACAGTTCCCTACTGTCGACCCAGACTTGTGTGAAGCTATGAAGTATGCTTCAATGTGGGCATCAAAGGATCCAAGTCGGGTGGTAGAGAATAAATTATTTTGGGTGTTGTTTGAGATGGGTCTGCGCACCTTGATTAGCCAGAAGCCATGACTATCATTGATGCTACTTAACGAATATCAAAAAGTTGCGAACTTCAAAGCAGACTTCCACAACATATACATACAGGTGAAGAAAAATGAAGAGGGAAAATGGTATGAGTTTCCCTATTTTGTCACTGAGCAGGCCAATTTTTCAGTAATATCTAACTAGTCAAATGTGTGGTTAGACCCCAGCCAGGAAGCTAAAGGAGACCATGTCGGTACCAGCAAAAAAACAAAGGCCACAGGGGGTACGCCAACTGAGAAATTTTTGCTGAAGGGAGACACAAAAAAGGTTTCTAAAAAGGTCACTGTGGACCTTGAGACAGAAACAAGGGAACCAAAGTAGGGTTGAGTAGACCCTTTTAAGGAGACATATGGTGTTGAGTCTCCTTTCATCATAAAGAAGAGGAAGAAAACCACCACTAGAGGTGCGCAAGAAGAAAAATTATGACAAGGAATCCAACATTGAATCGATGGTCCTCACTGAGGGGGAGATCAATGTGACCGGTCACACTGTATGATCAGTCACTGAGGACATGTGGTGAATATGGAATATCAATACAAGTCAGTATTGACGTAGGTCCAGCAGGGCCCCAAAGAGCTACAGGTACAACTGAGTGAGATTCAAGCGAGCTTGATTCAGGCGAGCAAGAATCAAGTGAGCATGGGAAACATAAAGTGAAAAATCGGCATTACCTTCGACATTGGTGGTAACCACAGAGGTCCACACAATGCCCATTCTTGGAGGGTCACTCCATTTTACTACTAAGACAGATCAGGAAGCAATGCCATATGGGATGAATTCAATGCTCAACTTAGCGACACTTCCCATTCAAGCATTGCATGAACTCCCCCAGGGAGTGTCTGGCGAATTGAAAATCTGGGAAGAGGGGGCGCTCTTTGTGATCAAAGACATTAAGAGCCATAATGAATAGTTAACAAAGGAAGCTTCCAAGACCATCTAGGATAAGGACGCAACCATTGCACACAGGCAACAACTAGAGGATGCCACTAACTAGACTTTCATTGAGCTACCAGAGCTCCTCATACAGACTTAAGAAAATTCCGAAGAGAAGCTCCACAAGCTGGAAACCATGGTAAAGGAGTCCAAAGCGGAGGTTGAATGACAAATTTCGAAATACAGATGTAGTCACAAAGCTGTAGATGAAGCTACAACCAACAACACCTCCAAAATTTTGTGAGCAACATGAGGCTTCTATTAAGGCAGACATGGATGCACTAGAAGCTGCAGTTAAGGACTACAACCAAATTTTTCGGAACACCATGGAGATGTGGGCCTCGCTGCAGGAGGACCCATATCTACAGATGATCGAAGCTGAAATAAGAGAAAAAAAACTACAGTTCAATGAAATCAGGGCAATAATGCGGACCTTAGCACCTATGTAACGATTCACCAGACTCCAGGAAGGGAAGGCTATACTCAGATAGATGAGTTGCGATGCAAAGAATCAATCATTTAAGAAAGAACACAACCTTGGGCCAATGAAGCTAGTCAACTCTCTCAGGAAGTAGGGAATAAACTAAAAGGTATGCAATAGATGCAGAGGACTATTAGATTAGTAGTAAAGGGACCAACTACTGAGAAATTAGTCGAGGATGTTTGGCAGGCCGCCACATAGTGCACAACAAAGCTTAAAGCATTGAAGGAAGAGTTCAATGTCCTTAAAGTGTGCATTAAAGATGTACCGACAGAGTGACTCAGGACGAGTCATGTTTTTGTGTTGGGGACTCGTTGGGATGGAGCCCCCCAAGTCTACGCTTTGTCTAAATTTTGAATTAGTTTTGATGTAGCATTGTAAAGTCTCTGCATTTTGAGGAGCGGAGCACAAATAGTGTAGAACGTTAAGAGTCAAAGGGGATTTTTGGCAGGTCAAATCCCCTTATTTTGTAAAGGGATGGGATGTTTTGATTAAGTAATGAGCTTCATCCATGGTTTGCAGACCATGGTTATGTAATGTAAAAGATATAAACATAAGTCATCTAGGAGCCATTAGGGAGTTCAGTTCATGAATGGGATTTTGAGTCTATTTTGTCTGTAATTTTGTATTCTAGCAAAGGGAAAGGCTCTAACAGTTGAGTGCGTGGATACCTTGGCAAGTCCATAGAAGAGTGCGCGTGCCCCTGCAGCTATGTGCGCAAGGTCATAAGAAGTGTATTCATTAGATATCTGAAGTAATAAAGACTATTTGAAGAAATTCCATGCTTTCTTTGTATATTTTATGTTTCTGTGTTTATGCTCAGTTATTATTCAATTCTCTGTAATATTGTTTTAGTTCCATCAGGAAGATCCAAATCTACTTTTGTATGATAAACTATGCATGTTATAACAATTAGGCGAAGCTCATAGACCTATTTAAGTAGAAATTGTTTTAAGTCCATGATTCTAAAGATAAGGGTTCACGAAGGTTGGATCAACACCTAGATTAAAGAAATGCATTGATTCTACATCACATAACCTTCTGGATGCAGAAACCTAGTTCTAGCATCCCCCAATATTGCCTCGGGTGAGACTATGGTCTGTGCTAAGTAGAATGTTATCGAAAGGGCTAGTAGTGTAGGGTTTTGTTGGTTAGTGTAGCTAACTCTGAACCTGGGTCCAAATATCCTCAAGCCAACAATCTTAAAGGTTGTGGAAGTATAATTTGAAGAAGTGAAAGCCTTAAGTTTTGTGAGATGAGCTTTCACATGTATGATCCTAGAGCAGTATGTAAAAGACACTATGATAATTTACATTTTTCCTAGGCTTATCAACCTTATTCCAGGACATAGGAAGAGAATATGAAGAATTGTTATAATGCTTCCTGACAATGAACAATAAGCAAAGAGGAAGGCCCTTCCAATACAATCCATGAGAAGGATGTTCTTCAGGAAGGAAAGTAGTAGGAAGTGCCCACTCTAGTTAGTATTAGGTATAAGAGGAAAGTTTTGCATAACCCAGGAGTAGAGAAAAGTTGAGTGTTCAAATCAAATCCCATTATTTTGTGAGTGGCCCTTGCCACAAAGAAGAGGAGAAAATAGTTAGAAGAATTAAAGAGGAAGCAACAGGAAGAAGAGACGACTTTAGAAGGAAGAATGAAATAAAGAGGAGGAACATAGCCACAAAGAAGAGAAAGAAAGGAAAGAAAGAGAAGATATGGAGGCACATGAAGATTTGAGAAATAAGAAAGAAGAAGAAAAAGATAGAAACAACTTGAGGAAGAAAAAAGACGATTGGAAGATGAAGAAAGATGGCAAAAGCAAGATGAAGAATTTGTAGGAGAAATTGAGGAGAAGATACAAGATCGAGACACAGAGGTTGAGCAGGAGGAGGAGAATAAAAAGGTTGGCATTGTGTCCTTTGTAGAACAATCTAGCAGTTAGCCTTCACCTCGTCTTACAGATGGCCACATCCCATTCAAAATGGGAATATCTCCTCTAGATGATAATGTGGTCATGGATATATCCAACCTTACCTTTGATCAATTAAATAATAGAATAGTGCAGGAAAGGCAAAAGTATTTTCCTAAGGACCTGGTTCATCCTATTTCCATTCATATAGAGAGGGTGATTGTGGCTGATACCAGGGGGAATCTGAAGATAGTTGTAATAGAAAATTTGGCCTTTGAAACAAATACAAAATTAAATACAAATTTCTTGATGGAGGAAATTAAGAAATTGGAAAAGGATCTAGCTACTGCAAGACAACAGATTGATCATCTCCAAATCTAGAACCAAAGATTGTCTTCCACTGATTCTCACCTGGATGCGCTACTAGCAGGGATATATGATGAAATCCAATCTTTGGGAGACACCATGAGACAAATTTATGAAGATATGATCACTCTGCATAAGGCGATGGTGCCCTTACATAACATGCAAAAGAGATTGTTGGAGAATGTGAAAGTGATTCATGCAACAATTAGCATGATCTAGGAATGGGGCACTAGGTACAAGAATGCACCACCAGAATTGGCTAGAAAGACAAGACAAGAAGTGAAATTGGAAAAGGTTGATGTGAGGATTATTTTACTAAGTAACAAACAACTTGGTACATATGTGGCCAACATTATAACTGCCTATCCAGGGTTGTATCATAGTGACTCCTTGGTTAGAGCGTACAAGATTCCTTCTGTTGGAGCATTTGTAGAGACAAAGGGTGAAATGTTATCAGGTAGGGAATCCAAGAATACTTGAGAAATTTGAAGTATGTTATTACTAAAGAGGATTTTGAGATCACAAGGCATAACATGGAGCTATATGTAGCCAAACCTAACAAGGTAAACATGAAGTTGTTCTTATTATGGATTGAAGCTCAATCTGGTTCCAAAACTATCTACCTGGATGCCATGGAGGCAAGAATCTTATATAAGCTAGATCTTCCATCCAAGTTTGAGGACTTAGCAATAGAATATAAAGCTTGGAACCAATATGTTACAAAAAGGTACAAGTGGAAGTTTTCGAGGTAGATTTTCCTCAAACTTAAGCATAATGTTTAAAGTTATATCTTATTAGTCTCTAGCCACATTTTTGTCCTATGTGGAGAGTTTTTCTTTATTGTATTTAGAAAATAAAAGTTTAAATTTAAGTTGAAATCCAAGAGTCAAATGTGGAATATGAAGAGTCATTAGTTAGAATAAAGACAAAAGAAGTCCAAGAGTCACAAGGGAAACTTAAAAGTCAAAAGCGGAGATGAAAGGTCATCCCATTTGTTATAAATAAGCCCTCATATCTCAAATAAAGGGCTTGGAACTTGAGATTGGCAACCTTTGCTTCTCTAGTCTAGCATATGAGTGAGTATTATTCTTTGGAGAAGCAAGTAGTAACTTCATGTTCCACTATTGGGGCTAGTGTCATATAATTGTATTGTATACTTGGAAATTTCACTTAATGATAAAAATCTCTTAGAACCAACACACCTTCATGCATGTATCATGGATGTTTTAAAACTATTCTTTAAAATGTTTACGGTATATGTTATTTCGTTCATGCTATTGTTAATGAACTATTTCGTTAATTTAGTATGTTTCTTGTTCGATGCATGTTGTATTTAATTTCATGATCGTTGTTATCTTGTGAAATATTTTTCATGCTAACTAACCATTATTTATATGTTTGTGTGCCTCTTTTAGGATAATACTATTACTTTTCTTATAGAGGCTCACTCTTTTCCCTTTGCGTGAAAAATCCTCTTATGCATTACAATTGATAGTACATAAGTTTTACTTACTTGTTGTCAACAAATCTGTGTGAATATCTTCTTATGTGTTTATCGCAACCAAGGCACATCTTTAAGATCATAGTTATGGAAACGATCTGTATTTTTGGTTGGGGCTCCTACTCCAAATGGTTTGAGGTCTAATTGAGACTTCATATCAGGGAGACCCCCCTAGTTGACAGATTTCTAGCACCATCAACATTTGGCGCTGGAGGTAGGGCCAAATGATAAGATGAGCCTGTGAAGTCTGCTTTCAAGTTCTCACCTAGAATGGCTTCCTCCCAAATCATAAGCCCGAGATTTTTTTTCAAAGTTACAAATCTGAAATTTCCTACGTGGATACTTCACAACTTGTCAAATCTAAAGTTTAATGGCGAGGGTTAAACAAACATTCTTGAGCACACCCCCTGCTTTCTTGAATTTTGTGATTCTTTTGAGGCTAATTGTGAGGATGTTGCTTGTAGGTTTTTCATTCTCACTCTTGAAGGGCATGTTAAGCAATGATGTTATACATTGATGCCTGCTTCTATTCACTCTTTCGAACAACTTGTCATGGAGCTCCACTAAGTCTTTGACATGTATGATTATCAAAGTGTATATGATAAGATTATTCACCTCAAAATGAAATATGATGAATATTTGGAAGACTTTCTTGATTGATTTCTTCATTTTTTTTATTAATTCTCTGAGGAATACATATATTGGGACTTTACCAAGGAGAAGTTTCAATATCTCATACACATTTCTTGGGATACTCTTAAATTTGAATCTCTTGCAAGTCTCCTAACTTTTATTTGTCATGGATCACTTAAATTTTCAAAGGAAGAATCTTATTTTTCTTGTGACTATTCATCTTCTCTCATGTCTTTCTCAAATTAAGCATCCCCATGTACCAATGTTCAGGTTGGAAAACTTCAAGAGGATATTATTGACTCAATCCCATTTCCATCTTCCCCTCATAATCAAGATTTGAATCCATGTCTAAATATTGAATGTGGTTTGATTCATGGTATTTCTTCTTAAGTATAAGTATCTTACTCTCCATAAACTACCCCCTCTGATCCTCTTTACCTTGATTCACCTAAAATAACCTATTTTATCAACCTCTTTTGAATCTCATGAGGATCAAATTCAAAATGATGTTATTGAAGAACAAGAGATTCATGATACATTTTGTGACGATTATGTGTGGGCATTAAATTGTGAACATGAATCAGTGATAGTATATGATTTCTCACTTGATATTTCCTCTTCTTCTTAATCATTGCCTCAATTTCCTAGCATGTTTAATGAGTCTGTTACATCAATTCTTCCCCTTAATAATTATGATCTTAATATTAATAGTATTGATTATAGTCAGGAATGGTGAGATGTTTATTTTCAATTGAAAGAAGAAGTTGTTAAATCCACTTCTCATGGTCTATCTTATGTTGGAATTATGATTCTTGTGTTGTACTTGATGGCAACCCACTTGTAGCAGAACAAGTATATGGTAACTAGATGAATCTACAGGACATATCAGAGGTGACAAAATGATGGAACAGAATAATGGTCAAAGGTTTGATATAGGGAGATTGTTAGTCTGTGTTTTCCTTGATAACAATTGTTCTTTGATGAATGAGCTAATTGATAAAAGTATAAACAGGATGTGACAGAATGCATGGCAGTTGTGTTTAAAGATGTGAAAAAATGCAGGGCAGTTCAAAGGAATCAATTTTGAAGTAATATAAAATGGAAAATCACATTATAACAGGTCTATTCAGAGGTAACAAAGTAATGGTATTGAAGAAAAGGATGATGGAACAAAGGACTACAGATCATAATCAAGCAATTGAAGAAAAATAATGTTTCCATGTATGTTAAGTTGTATATGTGGGTTCAATGTACAAAAAGAGCGTATACAAGTGGGTTCACTATACAAAAAGAGCATATACGTATGCACACACTTTCACAAGAGGAAAAATGTGTATGGGATGGAAAAGTAAGGAAATTAAGGTGAAAGAATACCAAGGGTACATACCATGGTATTAGCCCACAATATTGAGAGGAATAATGATTACTTGATCCTGTCCATGAATACCATAGGTTCTAAGTGTTGTTTTGGTCCAAGGTATTGAGAAAGGCTAAAACTATAGAAGGAGGAGAAGATCAAAGGTCTAACGCACAAGTAATGAATATCTTATGAAGTGTTATATCAAAATAAACTATGCATGTTATGGGTTTTTGATGCTTTGCTTGATCTGGACTAAGTATTCACCTAAGTGTTGGATGACGGATGAGATATAATGATGGATTAGTATTATAATAACTTATCATTATTTGATCTAATAATGGATAGGCTATATTTGAGTGCTAACAAATGTTTTTTCCTTTAAATGCTATGATATGGGTATATCTGAAGTCTGGAATAGTTGTGAAGTTACAAGTTCATATTTTCATATATATATATATTTCACCCCAGTGAAGGCACGTATACATGTTGGTTTAACACTTCCAAGTAGCGTATGCAGAAGAAAATATTGTTGTTCAGGGATGATTGATATATTTGATCAGTGTTGTTGTTTTACTGTTGTTTGTCAATGATGTCTTCATTAGATCTGAAAGTAAAATTGATTGTATAAGGAGA
>APFE030829167.1:206534-284754 GCA_000404065.3 Pinus taeda | reverse complement strand
GGTTATGTCTCCACTCTTGGTTCAGGACCTATTACATGGGCTTGTAAGAAACAGGCTGCCATTTCTCTTTCGTCAGCAGAAGCAGAGTATCGTGGTGCCGTGGAAGCTAGTAAGGAAGCCTTGTGGCTTCGTCAGATCCTATCAGAATTGGGCTTTGAGCAGCAGCATCCGACTAAACTTTGGTGTGATAATCAAAGTGCCATTCAGCTTTGCAAAGATCCAGTTCAGCATCAGCGCAGCAAACACATTGAACTTCACATGCACTTCATCAGAAAGCTCATTCATGACCATGTTCTTGAAGTGCAATATTGTTCAACAGATGATCAGGTTGCAGACATCTTCACAAAGGCTCTCACAGAGGCGAAGTTCAGTAAACTTCGATATATGCTTGGAGTTCAGGAAGTTGTCACTAAGGGGGGATAGGCTCTAGTGCCTCCTTCCTTCTCCTATTGTGTCATATTTGTAAATCCTTCAATCCTATCCCAAGTTGTTCTTAAGGGGGGATGTTAGGATATTCCTACACATAGGAATAGTTAAGTTCAACTTGGTCTAGTATAGAGTTAGGTATAGAGTTAGGTAAAGTGTGTTTCTTTACCGTTGTACATTTTGTACCTTACAATCCGACGGTCACGATATGTAGTGATCCGACGGTTCATTCTCTCCTCGGTATTACCGACACTTGATCCGTGGCTTGACACCCGATTGGTCCATGAATTCTATTTAAAGCGCATGGAGGGTCATTTGTAGGTTAACCGTGGATGAGAGAAGCTTATGTAAATTTTCATTCTTTTATTAATAAATTGCCTGTAGTAGCCACGTTGGCGCAGGCCGTGGACTGTTTCCCTCTCTGAGGGTTTTAACCACGTCAAAATACTGGTGTATTGATCTGTGATCTGTTTGTGAGCGGTGTCCTTTTGGTGTTCTGTCTGAGGAACTTACCCTGTAAATTCCTACAACCAAGAGGGGAGATACCAAATTTCACTCATCTTCCCAACCAAGTGGGGATATACCAATTGTTTATACATGATAGAAATTACATCATATGACCAAAAATGACTCATCAAAAGACTACGACAGACAGAGACAAATTAGTACATCATTGGTCTTTGTATGCCCTTTACATCGAATGATATACATGACATTTATAACAGAGGCCAAATGTCTAAACAAGACCATGATAGTCATCAACAACTATCATACACCATGTATGATCTGCACCATAAGCATGTGTCAGTATCCAAACCAGCGCCCTGTATATGTTCATTAAGATATGACAGTGTAAATATCATCAACCTGTGACAAAGTATGTTTGCATATAGATATCAACTCATCTTCTTGATCTCATCAAGATCAACTTGCTTCGTTTCCTTAGTAAAAAGAGCCTTATCATAACCTTCCATGAATTAACTTAGCATATGTCATATCTCCAAGCAGTGCCATATCATATGTGAAAACACCATAGTCATCACATTATGATCTTTCACATCATCATCAAGAACTGCATGATCTTTCCACAAGGACCTTCAATAATATCAATCATGTATCATCGCTAGGGAACATCCCACATCTGATAAGCATCAACCATGATAATCAACATATGTGAGTATCAACCTATCATCATAAGATAAGAACTCATTATCATTATGTGGTTAAGTAAGCCATGTCTTCGAAAATCCATGTCTTCAAATAGCTATGTCTTCATGCGACCTGGAATAACTCCATTCTCTTGGCCAACCAACAATATGCAACTCAAGTAATCATCCATGTATCCATCAAAGAGATATCAATATGTCTAGCAAACTATGGGCTCATGGTCATTTGTCAAGATTTCTTGATATCATCAACAACAACAATCTTCAACCGTGTGAGAGCCAAGATCTATAGGAATCCTGTATCATGACTGCACCATATGAACTTTATGCATCTTTGAAGGCATGATGACAGCAACATAGAAGAAATGAGTGGCTCATCATCAATTAATGAAGTTGTGTACTCAAGCTTTTTACTTCTCCTTGTCCTTATGAAGATCACCATGTAAGCAACATATATGTACTGTATACATCATCGAAAAGTCATCCATAATCATCCGTACATCTGATCTGAATAAAAACTATGTAACCCCAATGAATACAAGTATCATTTGAGATTTCATCATGGAAAACCATCACATAGTAAGATGTGTCAATTTAAACACTTTAGCCACATAAGCATCATCATCATTGAAAAGACTTCTAAACATAAAGCCAACAATGCTTTGTTAGAAGCATAGCATGTTCTCCCCCTGAACCTGTTCCACCTGTTCACTATCAGATCTAATCATTGCATATATCAATAAGAAGTATCAAGGCATCATCATTAATCAAGTTATCAACAACACTTCTAAATAATATCCATAGAATGTAGTCATCTACGACATAAAAGATCACTGATAATTATCTGAATCATATCACATCAGTTTTTTTGAGATTGTCCCACGACATTTTTCTCAAACTACATATATGCGATTGTGCAGCTTTGTACTCACATATATACACAACTTGTCTTTATGAAACTTGCGTATGAGATTTAGAACATTGAAGTTTCATACTTTCAGCTTCTCCTGAGTCTGTCATGTCTGTACACTGTGCCATGCCACATTTTTCTGACTGTACTTCCTTCTTCTTCCATATTTTCGAGTGTGATGATGTTTTCTCCTTTTGGTATGGTGCCCGATATTTTCTCCTGCATTGCTTTGCTATATGTCCAAGCTTGTTACAAGCATAACATCTTACATGTTTCATATTTCTTCTAAAGCAGTCAATGGCTTTGTGACCAAACATATTGCAAGAAAAACAATATCCCTTAAAGCACCTACAAGCTGATGATCTTTCTGTGTGATGGTCTTGAACCATTCTACTTCCACATCTTGCTGCAACATGTCCAACATTATTTATTTGAGGAAATAATCGACTATCATTTCCATGGTTAGGAGTAAAAGATTTTCTTTGAAGAATTTCTTTCCTTGGTTGTTGATGGGATTGATTTCTCATCTCCTTGTTGAGCATTTTAGATTTTGCATTAAAGTTCCTTGCCTCACTTTGTGAGCTAGATTCACTTTCAACAGATTCATGAAAACCAAGACCAGTTTTGATGGCAGAAGACCTTTGATTACTGAGAATATCATCCAAAATTTTAGTACTATCTTGAAATCGTAAAAGCTTATCCTTTTCTCCTAATTTACCTTTTAGGATATTTACCTCAACCTGATATTGTTCTTCCTTTTTAAGATACTGCTTCTTCATGATTTCTTCAGCTTTTCTTCCTTCTTCCATTTGTTGCCTTAATTCGAGAACTTCATTTTCTTGTTTTTCGAGAGCTTGGGGCAGTTCTTCATTCTGCTTATTTGATTTTTCAAGATCTTCTTTTAGAGAGAGGATCTTAGCTTCAAGACTTTCATAGTAACTGGATCTATCTTTGAGTTTCTTGATTGTTGTGCTCCTTTTATTTACTTCATTTCTTAATGATGTCACTTCATCCTGCAGCTTTTGACATTGATCTTCCTTTTCCTTGTACTGCTTCCTTACTTTGATTCCTTCCTCTTTTAGTTTGGTAGCTTCTTCTTTGAAGGCACACTCCCTTTTGTCCAATAGATTTTATTGATCTCTAATTTTGTCTGTGAGTCTTTTAAAATCTGCCTCTATTTGATATCTTTCTCTTTCATCCATAAGAGCAAATTTAGCTGTTTCGCTATCACTTTCATCATCTTTAAATGGATAGAGAAACGTATCACCAAAGGATAATGAATTCATACCTGATAGATCTTTTGCTTGTTCATCTTCATTTTGAGGTGATTCTGAATCTGTAGAGTAGCTTCCACATAATCCCCAGTCGACTCTCCCACTGTCATAGTTCCTTTGAGATGTCTTCTTCTTCTTAGACACTTTCTTCTTTAGCTTCTTTTCCATTTTTCTACGGATCTCCTTCAAGCGATCAAGCTTCTACCAAAGGATCTGCTCTGATACCAATTGTTGGAAATAATACTGAGGGTGGGGTGTGAATTAGTATTAGTCAAATCAGTAATCATTTTCTTTTCATACTCAAATTCATATACGCTACTCCAGTGAAGGTAACCCGCGTGTGCACGCAACTGTGTTTAAGGAAACAAACATATATTCAACAAACTAATGATTCAGTTAATTCATCATATGTTGATCTTTAATCTGTGCATCAGTACTTTATTAAACATTAAACAGTAACCATGTGCAGTTAATAACAGAATGAACCATCACACATAAGAAACACACATGAACACCAAGATTTAAGGTGGAAACCCAATGTGGGTGAAACCCACCTGCTGCTGTCGTCTCTGTCTTCTTTTAATAATAAGAAAATTTGTTTACAACATTGTACTAGTGCAAACTCATACCAGTGCGCAAGCTTCTATCTGCAGAAGGTTACTACTTTCTCTCATTCTCCAGCTTCTACTAGAAGGGAGCTACTACCCCCTAGCTCTTGTACTAGCCGATATGTTTGCTGGTACATAGGTGCCGACCTACAGAAGGCTACGATCTTCTTTCTTCCTCTAGGGACCACGTTTCATAATTTTTCAGATTGGATACTCCTGGAACACAACACCAGAATTAGAAGGCCACGTTTCATCCAATTTTCATATTGGACCCATCAACAACATTGAAGCTCAAAATCAATCATCACTGCAATACAACTATCAACTATATCTGTATCAACCAATCACTGAAACTCAATCACTACTTTCTGAATCAACCAAACTCAATCAATCATTGACAACCTCTGTACCTTTGACACAACTGAATCAACCATTCATTCTTACTTTAATCAACTGGAACAGAGAGATCATTGTAACCAATACACAGATTTGTACCCAGAACATTGCATCATCATTCAGAACCAGCTGTAACCTCAAAACCATGAATTAGAGTGTATGCGCAACTTGGAAGAGCCGAACCAGCGTGTATACATGACTTCATCAAAGCAAACCAGTGTATAGATCTGCAAATACTTACTTATAACTTCGTTGCACTTCCCGACTTCAGACATACCCAAATCATTATATATAAAGGATAATACATGTGTTAGCAACCAGATCTAGCCCATCAGATCACATAATGATAAGTCATTATGATCCTGATCCATTATTAGATCTCATCCATCATCACTGAAGCAAATCGCAATCAATCAATTTGAACACTGTTACCAGAATGCAATTACCAGAACATAAAGCAAAACCCAGAACTCTGCATCAACAACCAAAACCAATTGTAACTTCAAACATCATAGTTCATAAGGTATACGCTACTTCGATGTGTCGAACCTACGTGTATATGAGCTTTTACCAAAGACAACCACCGTATACATCTGTAAATATTAATTCATAATTTTGCAGTTATTCTAGACTTCAGTTACACTCATATCACAACATTTACAGAATAAAACATGCGTCAGTATTCAGATCTAGATTATACATGATCAAACCATATAAAGATAGTTCATTTCAAGTCTTAATATCCTGATCCATCATTAGATCTTATCCTCCATCCACTGCTAAGGTTCCTCCTTGGTTCAGATCAAGCAATGCACCAAACCCAATAACTTGCATACTAGATCTCGCACTTCATCATATATTTGATACTTGCACCCATTGGCCTAATGATCTTCTCCTCTTTTTATAGTTTGAGACCTTTCTCAATACCATGGACCAAAACCACTTAGGACCAATACCTTAGACCAAATACCTAGGGTCAATACCTTGGACTAGATACTTTGGACCAATACCATGGATCACAATACCATGGACCAAATACTTTGGACCAAAAACTTAGTTTTCCAAGCTATACATGCTTTTTTGGGTTTTAGAGTAAATTTTAAATTTTGTTTTAAGTTAAAATTTTGTCAGAAAAGCCATAAAAAATTTTCATCGTGGAAAATAAATATTTGCCAGATTCAGTTGTTTTCAAGCTATATCTTTCACGTTGAGATCTAAATTTTCAAGTCGAGATACGAAATTGATATCTGGTTAATAACTTGCGTTTCTTGTGGTGGTTTTGAGCATTTATCTTTTCAGTTGCTGGATGTTGTTTTGGTCATTGTGATTTTACTAGATATCTTGCATTGTTCAAAGTTATTTGATGATAAATGATCGCTGTATACAATTCGCATTCCTGCAACATCTGTTAAGTAATCATTTTAATAACAATCTCTCAAGGCACTGGTCTGCTAACTAATCAAATCATTTTTTAGTGCTTATTTTAGTCGTGTCTCGTGTCTCCCAACCAACTGTTTTGGCAATTGGTCTTCATTATCTTATAGGGTCTACCCCCCTTAGCCGCGGGAGACAGGCTTAAACGAAGGGATCGGGGATCAGAGTGACAGCCCCCGGTCTGAGCGTTGTCGTGTCAATCTGCGCGACAACACGGTGGATTGTCAATAGGGTTGCAACCTCAAGAAGACGAGGTCTCCTACCTCAAAGTTGTGTTTTGTTCGATGTTGATCTACGTACAACTTCTATCGATTCTGAGCAACTTGCATGTTTTCCTGGAGTACTCTAAGGATGTCCTAACTTTCCTTGTATCCAATCCTTAGTAATAGGCACCTTGCTGTCATTTTCCTCAAGGAATATTACATCCAAGCAGAGATTAACCACCATAGAAATTTGTTTCCTTGTCCAGATTGCCTAGAAATTAAACTAGGAAGGATTTAGCTACCCAGAGATAACCCTTGTGCCCAAAAGACAGAGAATATATCAAAATTTTGTTCCTCTTTCAAGGTATTCTTATGCTAAAACAGAGAGAGAAAATGGAAGAGGTGTCAACTAGGGTGGAATCTTTCACCACTAAAATTAACAAGAGAAAAAGGGGTCTTAAAACCCACAGAGCTAATGCTCAAATACAGAGAAAATGATCCACACTTGATGCTCCAAAATGAATTCATCCCTCTCATATTTATAGATTTCTTAGAGGGGTCTCTTCTTCTAAAATGATTGAGTAAACTTTACTCCCGACCCCAAATTTGGGTTTTTCGCTAAGCTACCCCAAAACATGCCCAACAATGATATTTTTTTGGGTTTTTCCCTTTTTTGGAGGACTATAGCCTATGGGGATTGATAGGCTACTTTGTCCTATTCATCCTCAATTCATAGACGATGTTACAATCCTCCCTGCCCAAAATTGCTTGCCCTCAAGCAATTGCATATTCGGGTGCTCTCGAGTACATTCCCCTTCCCATGTCACGTCCTCTTCTGGAAAATTCTTCCACCTAATAAG
The DNA here is from genome assembly GCA_000404065.3 of Pinus taeda. Lineage (NCBI taxonomy): Eukaryota > Viridiplantae > Streptophyta > Pinopsida > Pinales > Pinaceae > Pinus > Pinus taeda. Next base: position 277,477 of record APFE030829167.1, on the reverse strand, counting down.
GTATTATGGAATTACACTTCCTCTTAATTTATTTTCCTGCATGACCATGATTGTCTCTAAAACTAACTCTAGTTTCTCTTCTTCGTCTAAGGGTGGTGGTAACTTGTTGCCCCATGACCTTCTTGAGGCATGACACATAAAATACATTGTGGATTATGCTGTCTCTTGAAAGTTCTAACTCAAACACCACTTCGCCAACCTTCGGAGGACTTTGTACGACCCATTGAACCTAGGCTTTAGCTTTTCAATGCCATTCTTCTTAACGGTGGATTGTCGATAGGGTTGCAACCTCAAGAAGACGAGGTCTCCTACCTCAAAGTTGTGTTTTGTTCGATGTTGATCTACGTACAACTTCTATCGATTCTGAGCAACTTGCATGTTTTCCTAGAGTACTCTAAGGATGTCCTAACTTTCCTTGTATCCAATCCTTAGTAATAGGCACCTTGCTGTCTCCAAAAACCCTGTTGATAAAGGATGGTGCATCATACCCATATAGAGCTTTGAATGGTGACATCCCAATGGATAAGTGATAGGTGGTGTTGTAGCAATGCTCCCCAAGGTACAACCACTTGATTGATGTTGTTTGGTGATTTGTCACATAACTGCGTAGGTACCCTTCAATCCACTTATTCACGATTTATGTCTAACCATTTGTCTGCGGATGATAGCTAGTGCTAGGGGTTAATTCAGTTCCCATCTCACTGAAGAGTTCCTTCCAAAAAACGCCCATAAACCTACTTTCCTGACCACTAACTATATTCTTTGGCAATCCATGTAGTCTAAAGACTTCTCGGAAAAATAGATCCACTACTTTTTTGGCCGAATAATTAGTTGAGATTGCAAAGAAATGTGTGAATTTGGTCAATGTGTCCACCATGTTGTAAATGCAATCCTTACCTAGCGCTTTGGGTAACCTTGTAATGAAGTCTATTGAGATCCTTTCCCATTTTTGTTCAAGAATAGGTAGAGGTTGGAGAAGACCTGTAGGATGTGTATGCTCAACCTTATTTTGTTGGCATGTCATGCATTACTTGACGTATTTCATCGCATCTTTCTTCAGACCTTTCCAACAAAACCGTTCCAAAATTTGTTGGTACATCTTGAAAAAACCTTGATGTCCAGCTGATGGAATGTCATGTGTGATCTTCAAAATCTTCTCCTTGAGCACAGATCGGGAACCAAATATATTTTGTCCTTATAATAAATAACTCCGTCAGCTAGTTTGTACCTATTGTCTTGGATAATCTAGTCGATAATTGTGCAGGAAAACTAGTTCTTAGCATACTTTGTGGAGAGGTGAGCCTTCCAATCTTCAATAAGCTGTATGAGGGCACAAGTTGCTAGTTTCCTAGAAAGTGCATCAGCCACAACATTCTTCTTTCCTTTCACATACTCGATATCAAAATCATAAGCTTGGATCTTGCTCACCCATTTTTGTTGCCACTCATTTAGGTCCTTTTGTCTTAGGAAACAACACAAGTTGTTGTGGTCTGTCCTGACTATGATCTTGTTTCCTACCAAATATTGCCTGAATTTTTCCAATGCATGCATGATAGCTAGCATCTCCTTGTCGTATATGGAGTAAATCTTTTCTTTGTCCTGAAGCTTCCGAATTTTGAATGCGATAGGGTGACCCTTTTGCATTAAGACAACCCCTATGCCTTCTCCTAATGCATCGCACTCCAATATAAATGGCTGCCTAATCTAAGGAGGGGGCCAACACAAGACATGAGCTCATTACTTCTTTGAGCTTGTTAAATGTTTTTTTGGATTCATTTGTCCACTTGAATGACCCCTTTTTGGTTAAATTTGTCAAGGGTGAACTTAATTGAGAGAAACATTTGACAAACTGTTGGTAATAATTGCAAATTCTGAAGAATCCTTGCAATTACGTCAGGTTCCTGGGTGTGTGTCAGTCCAATATTTGCCTAAATCATTTCTTGATGTACCTGTACTCCCTTTGTGCTGATTATGTGTCCCAAATAAAGTTTGAGAATTCTACAAACTGGAATCCTATCGCAGCAACTGGAAATTAGTCTCCTAATTGTTAATTTAAATCAATGTTTTAGAACTCCGACTCCGACACCGACTCGGCTGAGGTTCGACTCCGACTCGGTATCAACTCGGCCGGCTCGATTTCAATGACTCGGTTGTTGTAAAAAATACATTAAATATTTATTTTTTTTATTAAAAAACATAATTTTAAAGATTTTAATTCATATTTCCAAACACACAACATTAGAATATAGATAGATGACAACATATGATCAAAGCAGTCTCATGTATATATCCATTATATCAAAATGGCACCTAGTGCACTGTCCAATACATAGTAATACATGATGATGATATAGAGATCAAAACAAAAACACATAACCAAGGAGGCTAGAAATGGCCTCTACAACAAAAGTAAACTGTGACCAGTACTATTGGCTAGTGGCGTCACTGGCTACTGCTAGAGGAGCCAAGATCATCTGGATCAACCTCTAGATCAGAGTCAGACAGGGGGCCCCATGGCTCCTCCTCATCATCATCTCCAACTGCAACTGTAGAAGTGGTAGCACTAGCAAGCTGTTCAGCAAGTGCAAGCTGAGATAGATGAGATATGCACTTCCGTTGTGGCTCGAAGCGCTTGCAATTGGAGGACTTGGGGCTGGCCCTGAGGCTGGTACAAATGGATCAGGATCTGCATTCAACTGAACATTATGTTCGAGTGTTGCCTCCACCTGTAAATTCAAATCAAGATCCTCATCAGAATCAAACTCTGCTGGATGACTCTCCACTACCCAATCTGATGTTGGATCAATGTCTTCCAACACAATGGGATCTGAATTAGGCCTTTTGTTCAGCAATTGGTTGCGTCTGAGCCAAAGGTTGTATTGGACATAGACTAGATCATTTAACTGTTTTTTATCCAAACAGTTTCTCTTCTTTGTGTGAATCCTCTCAAAGACAGACCAATTGCGCTCACACCCAGTAGCACTGGAAGTTTGACTCAAAATACGAATTGCAAACCTCTGCAATTCTACCAAAAGTCTCCCACCATTGTGCTGCAAAAAACATAGGAGTGTAATGAGTTAGCTCAACAAAATTACAACTTATATCCAACTTTCAAATTATAAATGATTTAACGAAATAAGTATTAAGAATTTGAAAATTGGATCTTTGTTTACTTGGCTCATTTACTTCCCTTGCAATTTTTGCTAGGTTCTTCCCAAAGGTACCTGAGGTACTGCTGAAGGTTGTGGCCTGTCGGTGTATCTCCAACTGATTACACTCCAATGGGATCATGCGATCAATGCAGTCAATCAATCCATCTCTACCCTCCTCCTTCAAAGCTCCTGTCGCCTTTTAGCTTTATAATGATACCGTGGGTTCAAAAAATACCCAGCTGCATGTATAGGGCGATGGAGTTGATTGTTCCATCTTTCATCAATGATTGCCCAAATGGGCCCATACTTAGCCACTTTATCCTTGTATGCCTTCTTTATCTGCTCCTTTGCTTGATCCATAGCCTCATAAATGAAGACCATAGCCAATCTTTCCCCATCCACCAACTGCAACACCTTAACCAGTGGCTCAGTAAGCTTTACAATCTCTGTTGCCTTTCTCCAAAAAATTTCTTTACCTTCCAGTTTGTGAGACCACTAGCTTTGATTCCATTCTTCACTGGAAAAAATCTTTTGCAAGTTTCTATGTTGTGAAAGCATAGATTGTAATGTCAAAAAATGAGTAGCAAATCTAGTGATGGCAAGCCTAATAATATCCTTGCCCCCTCTGTGTTTCCTCATCGGGCTCAAAATACATGAATGATTGTAGATAAATTTTGTTATGCTTTTGGCATGATCTACAGTGTTTTTGACCCAATCTAATTTGCCAATATCCTCGAGCATGAGGTCTATGCAATGTGCAGCACATGGGGTCCAAAAGATGGTTCTGTGCTTTTCCTCTAATAGTTTACTAGCAAGAACATAGTTAGAGGCATTATCTGTGATGACTTGAACAACATTAGCCACCCCCACCTCCTCAACAACCTCATCCAATAGATGAAACAACAATTGTCCACCTTTTACCTTATCATATGCATCAAATGATTTTAGAAACATGGTTCCCTGTAATATCCCGTTTCAGAGATATTCCCCAAACCCCAGTAAACTCCAACCAAATACGTACAAATGATAAAATAACGGGGAAGCTCAAAGTGATGGAAATAACAATGGTGCAACATATAAAAATATAAACATGAAATATAAGCAGATACTCAAGAAATGCAGAGAGAAATGCTAAGCCATTTTATTATACTGAGTAATAGAATGAGTACAGGAGGTGATCAGAAAGATGGCATCTCGACTCGCACAAGGCAAGTGAAGAAATACACTCAGAATAGCAAAGGAATGGCCTCTCTTTGAACTGCGTCCAAGTTGCAAGAGCACTGTCATGCTGCTGCTGGAAATCAAATGAGGATTTGGGGCTATTCCCCTCCTCAGAAAACACTGAAACTTTGGAATCGGACTCTACTCAAGAAACCCAAAAAAACCCAAAAAGCTTTTCTGAAATGACCGACCCCCGAAAATCGCCCCCTTGAGGACCCACGCAATCCCTCAAGGCTTTGCACTGCCACTGAATAAAACACACCAAAACTCTGCCTGAAACTCAGCCAAAATCCTCCAGTATGCAAGGGCTGATCCCTTGCTCAATCTCCCAGCTCAAATCCTCCACAAACCCCCAATTCGGAACTACCTCCAGAAGAACTGCGTCCCTCTCTCTCAAGACTGCGCAGTCCTCCAATGCTCAGCTCCTCCTCAATGCCAAAGATCAATACTACTGCAAAAAGACTGCTAAAACTACCTTGCCCGAGTAGGCACTCGAAGTCCCCCGGGGCTAAGGGTGAGATCTCCGAACAGAGACACTCAGTGCACTAAACAGTGTTGTAGAGGCTAAACAACCAGCGTGCTCCAAGTCGAAGTGACTAGCTCAAATGCTCATAATCGAATGACAAAATGAGGAGGCTCCTCTCTCCTTTATAGCGTTGGCCTCTCTCATCCCCAAGGCTCACCTCCTCCAACATAGCTCCTTCTCTAGCCACGTGTTCGTCTCCATCTGCACAGTCCCTCCAAGTGTCTGCGTGGGCCCCTCCTCTACATGGTTCTTTGGCCCCCCTTGGTTCCCCTTTAAGTTACAACGTTGTGCTACTAGGGAGAGACTTTATTCTAAAAGTGAGTTATGTCTCCCCTTTCCTCACCTTTTTATTTATAAATAACTATAGAAGGCAAAACTGGGCAAAATCGAATATTCCAATTAGCCATGGCTAATTAGGAATATTACAGTCTCCCTCGGCAAAATGTTGCTTGTCCTCAAGCAACTGAAGTGGTAGATGCTGCAAAACTTTCTCACTCTCCCAAGTGGCATCCTCATCCGAAAAATTCTTCCACCTCACCAAGAATTCCCGGATTGTCCTGTTCTATAGCTGCCTCTCCCTGGTATCAATAATAGCCTCTGGCTGCAACACCAAATGCCCCTCATCATCCATGGGTGGTAGCTCATCTATCACTGTCACATGCTGCCCCACTGCATTCTTTAGGCATGATACATGAAAGACATTATGAATCTTGCTGCCTTGGGGCAACTCCAACTCATACGCAACCTGTCCAATCCTGTGTATCACCCTGTATGGCCCATAAAAGCGGGGCTTGAGCTTCTCAGCGCCCTTCTGCGTCAGTGACGACTGTCAGTGTGGCTATAATCGTAGGTAGACCAAGTCCCCTACCTCAAACTGTCTCTGCACCCAACCTCTGTCAGCATACAGCTTTTGTTGGTTCTGCACTGTAGCCATATTATCCTTGAGAGCTCGGAGAATATCCTGACTCTCTTGGATCCAAATCTTGGCTCTCAGAGCCTTGCTAGCACCAAACATCACGTCAGCAAAAGATAAAGGATGATATCCATATAAAGCATAGAATGGTGACATACCAATGGACATGTGATGTGTAGTGTTGTAGCAGTACTCCCCCAGATGCAGTCACTTTAGCCATGCTCGATGTTGCCCACTGACATAGTTACGCAAGTAGCCCTCCAACCACTTGTTAACTATCTCTGTCTGCCCGTCCGTCTATGGGTGATAACTAGTACTTGGTGTCAACTCCGTCCCCTCCAACCGGAAAAGCTCCTGCCAAATCCGCCATGAAACGGCTATCCCTGTCATTGGTGATGGTCTTGGAAAGACCATGTAACCTGAAGATCTCTTTGAAGAACAGCTCGGCTACCTGTGCTGCTATGTAATGTGCGGATATGGAAAAAAAGTGTGAGTACTTTGTTAGTCGATCAACAACGACAAAGATGCAATCCTTGCCCTGTACCATGGCAACCCTGTGATGAAGTCCATCGAAATACATTCCCATTTCCCCTCCGGAATGGGAAGAGGCTGCAATAATCCTGTGGGATGGTTCATCTCCCCCTTGTTCCTCTGGCAAATATCGCACTCTCGGACATGCTAGAGTACGTCCTTGTTGAGGCCCTTCCATGAGAACCTCTCTCTAATGACCTTGTAGGTTTTGGTAAACCCCTGATAGCCGACCAATGGTGAATCATGTGATGCCTGAAGTATCTTCTTCTTGAGCTGAGACCCCTTAGTCAAGAAGATCCGGTCCTTGTAGTAGATGATCTCATCGATCACCCTGTACCTGTCATCTGCCACTTGCCCATCCAGAACCTCACATGCAAATCTGTCTTTGGAGTACTCAACTAAGAGTTGAGCCCTCCAGTCTGCGTCCAAGCTCATAAGAGACAACGTGGCTGGTCTATGTGAAAGGGCATTTGCTACCACGTTGTTCTTACCCTTGACATACTCAATGTCAAATTCATATGCTTAGATCTTACTGATCCACTTCTGCTTCAAAAAGAACCTGACGCTATTGTGATCAGTCCTCACCCTGAACCTGTTACCCACTAGATACTGTCGGAACTTGGCCAATGCATGCATGATGGCCAGCATCTCCTTGTCGTATATAGAATACAACCTCTCGTGTGGAAGGAGCTTTTGACTCTGAAAGGCTATAGGGTGACCTCCTTACATCAATACTGCATCGATCCCCTCTCCTGACGCATCACATTCCAAAACAAATGGCTGCGAAAAATCTAGCAATGTAAGCACTGGGCAGCTACTCATAACCTCCTTGAGCCTGTCAAAGGCTCGCTGCACTGTATCTAACCAACTGAATGCCCCCTTCCTCGTCAAATCCGTCAGGGGTGCAACACGCTGTGAGAAACTCTTGACGAACTTTCGATAATAGGTGCAAATGCCAATGAATCCTTGAAGTTTTGTCATGTTCCTCGGCTCCAGCCAATCTCTGATGGCCTTGATCTTCTCCTCGTGGACCCTCACTCCGTCCACCCCTATGATGTGTCCCAAGTATAACATCTCCGTCAACCCAAACTGACACTTGGAGAGCTTGGCATAGAACTGTTGCTCCTCCAAGATGCGCAATACTGTCTCAGTATGCTAGAGATGCTCCTCCCAAGTCCTACTGTAAATGAGTATATCATCAAAGAACACCAACACAAACTTCCTTAAATGACTGTTGAAGATGTGATTCATGCAAGACTGGAATGTAGCGGGGGCGTTGGTTAGCCCGAAGAGCATCACCAAAAACTCAAAGTGCCCATAGTGACACCTGAAAGTGGTCTTGGGAATGTCTTGTTCCCTCGCGCGAATCTGATGGTACTCAGATCTCAAATCAATCTTTGAGAAGAACCATGCTCCTCTCAACTCATCCATCAACTCATCGATCCTGGGTATGGGGCACCTTTTCTTCAGTGTTTTCTTGTTCAAGGCCCTGTAGCCAATGCACATCCTCAATGTACCGTCGTTCTTCTTCACCAACACCACGGAAGAAGCAAAAGGACTCGTGCTCGGCCGAATGTGCCCAAAAGCTAGCAACTCCTGAATGGCCTGCTCAATCTCATCTCGATAGGCCTTGGGATGCCTATAAGGGGTAGTAATCACTACCTGTATGCCCTGCTCAAGCTCGATGGTGTGCTCAAACCCTCGGTCCGATGGCTGTCCCGGCGGAATCTCCCCAAATACTGTGGCATATCGGTCAAGGATGGATTGTATCTCTGGGTGCACTATCTGTCCTGTGGTCCCTGCCTTTGATGCAGACAACTCCACTGCCCACTCTATGTCTCATTTTTGGAAGACTACCTCCATCCGATGAGCTGAAACAGTCTAAGGCGGGTATGTGTGTTGTCCTCGCATCTTCTTATGCCTCCCTGTCTTCTCATCATCCCACTCCATCTCTAGGGCCTTCCAATCTGTCGTGACCTTCCCTAGAGTGATAAGCCACTGAACACGCAGTACTATGTTGGTGTCCGGAATATTGACCACGAAGAAGTGGTCAGTCAGTGTGTTCTACCCATCGTCACTGATAACTCTGGAACATAACGAGCACACACCATGGTCTGATTTCCTGGGACCAGAACTGAAAATTCATTGAAGCTCTCTGTCGGTATACCTCTCCGCTCAACCATCTGTGCATCGATGAAGTTGTGGGTGGCCCCATTGTCAACCAAAACTAATACTTGTTGGCCACGTATTGTCCCCCGTACGCGCAGTGTTAAATACTTGGGAATTCCTCGCAATGCTGCAAGGGCCCCTCCGGTAGGTGCAAAAGTTGCACCACCTGCTGCTGCTGGTGGAGGTGGCAAAGGACCCTGCACGGTATGACTATCTCGTACCTCCACATCATCCTCCTCATCTTCTTCCCCGCTCTTCTCGGAGAAGACCTCAATGAAGTGTGCCTTGCCAGCAGCACACTTGTGTCCTGGTGCCCACGGCTCCTAACAGGTAAAACACAACCGCTTCTTCTTCAACTCCCTCTTGGCGTCATCATCAATCTGTGCTCGTCTTGGATTCCCCTTTGGAGGTGGAATCCTCACATCCTTCCCCTTAGGCTGGAAAGCATGTCTCTGGGGGTAAGGTGTTCGGGTCCCGGGTAAGGCATCCTGTAAATCCCGAGTCTTGCTAATAGCATCCTGGAGTGTGGCTGGTCTAGTGGATTTGACTAGACCCCGAAATGGTTCTGCTAACCCCTCCACAAACATGTAGATCCTCTATGCCATGGATAGATCTGGCACCATCACTGAAACCTTCAAGAAGTCTGTGATGTAGGTCTCAGGGCTCCTGCTCTGTTTGAGCCTCGTCAGCTTAACAAAATGTTGTTCCGGATCCCTCTGGTCAAACCTCTCCATCAATCTCCTGGTGAACTCGGCACACGTCGTCACTGTGGAATGTCTGAGTGTAACCATCCCATGGAACCACCAATCCTGGGCCTCACCATCCAAATGTAATGTCGCCACCTTGATGGCCTCTACCTTCGAAATCTGGTTACGCTGGAAATAGATGTCCAGCTTCTCCACCCAAGACCTTGCCGAACTGTTTGATGAACCGTCAAACATAGGCAAGTGAAATCTAATAGCTGTGCGGTGGGTGTCTCCATCGTGATAATGTCGGTGTCCTCTATGATGATCGCGAGGTCTACTATCCCGCTGGAGCTGAACAAAGTCTCTGAATGAGAGAGCATCCCTGAACTCTTGCCCATAGGCCTGGTACTCTGCAAAATTGTCACCCATGTGACCGGGCTCTGCCTCCTGCTGGGCTCCAACCCCTGTGTCTGCTACTAGGAAAGTGGGCATGGTAGAGCGTGTAGGGGCATGTGAGGCCATCTGCTGAGTAGTGTTACGCTGGGTGGCATCCTAGTTTGGAAAATGGTGGGATGTACCCGATCCCTCACCAACCTGGAAAACCCGTGGGTTCTCACGCTGTCTAGCCTCCACTGTCGTGAATCTCTGCCCCATCACCTCGATCTGCCTCGAGGTGATGGGGCTCGATCAGGACCTGCACTGATTTGAGGAGCATGTCCGCAAATCTCTTCTCGTCCTCATTTGCCATCGGATCCTCCTGCTCTGCGTCCACCACAAGTTCCTTCTGTTCCACGTCCACCACAGGCTCCTCCTATTCTGCGTCCACCACAAGAACATAGTCTCTCTCCCCGTAGATGTTCTCCAACCTACGTCCAATGTCTTTGTATCTCCTACCTTTGTAAGAGATGTAGGGCTTTCCCCTGGTGTCATAGATTGCTAGCTCCACAGGCTGAGCCAGATCTATGCTCTGATACCACTGTAATATCCTGTTTCAGAGATATTCCGCAAACCCTAGTGAACTCCAACCAAATACATAAAATGATATAATAACCGGGAAGCTCAAAGTGATGGAAATAACAATGGTGCAACATATAATAATATAAACATGAAATATAAGCAGATACTCAAGAAATGCAGAGAGAAATGCTAAGCCATTTTATTATATTGAGTAATAGAATGAGTACTGGAGGTGATCAGAAAAATGGCACCTCGACTCGCACAAGGCAAGTGAAGAAATACATTCAGAATAGCAAAGGAATGGCCTCTCTCTAAACTGTGTCCAAGCTGTTGGAGGACTGTCGTGCTGCTGGAAATCAAATGAGGATTTGGGGTTGTTCCTCTCCTCAGAAAATTATGAAACTGTGGAATCAGACTCTACTTAAGAAACCTAGAAAAACCCAGAAAGCTTTTTTGAAATGACCGACCCCCGAAAATTGCCCCCTTGAGGACCCACGCAATCCCTCAAGGCTCTGCGCTACCATTGAATAAAACCCACCAAAACTTTGCCTAAAACTCAGCCAAAATCCTCCAGTATGCAAGGGTTCATCCCTTGCTCAATCTCCTAGCGCAAATCCTCCACTAACCCCCAATCCGGAACTACCTCTAGAAGAAGTGCGTCCCTCTCTCTCAAGACTGCGCAGTCCTCCAATGCTCAGCTCCTCCTCAATGCCAAAGATCAATACTACTGCAAAAAGACTGCTGAAACTACCTTTCCCGAGTAGGCACTCGAAGTCCCCCAGGGCTAAGGGTGAGATCTCCGAATGGAGACACTCAGTGCACTAAACAGTGCTGTAGACAGGCTAAATAGCCAACATGCTCCAAGTCGAAATGACTAGCTCAAATGCTCATAATCGAATGACAAAATGAGGAGGCTCCTCTCTCCTTTATAGCATTGGCCTCTCTCATCCCCAAGGCTCAACGTAGCTCCTTCTCTTGCCACGTCTTCCTCTCCATCTGTGTAGTCCCTCCAAGTGTCTGCATGGGCCTCTCCTCCACGTGGTTCTTTGGCCCCCCTTGGTTCCCCTTTAAGTTACAACGTTGTGCTACTAGGGAGAGACTTTATTCTAAAAGCGAGTTATGTCTCCCCTTTCCTCACCTTTTGATTTATAAATAACTATAGAAGGAAAAATTGAGCAAAATCGACTATTCCAATTAGCCATGGCTAATTAGGAATATTACATTTCTTGTGGGCAGAAGATAAGAAAGTTTATGATGGTACGGTTTCTTTGATCCCATCTAACATGATGGTACATCCTGTTCTTGCCCATGAGTCCTTGAAATCTTTCAAATATTCATTAATGGAGGCAATTTCTTTCTGCAAAGGATACCCCCTTAGCTCATGCATAGTAGGGCCTTTGAAGCCTTTTCCAACAGCATGTATGGCATCAAACATAGGCTCATAATATGGTGAACAGGAAGCATTGAAGGGGATATCAACATCATACCACCATCTAGCTATGTAGTCACAAGTAGTCTCCCTCAATTCTTTCTTCCAATGGTCATCTAAAGTGGGCTGCAAATGACTTCTACTAGATTGATGACCATGTGCATCTGATGGAGAGGAGCGAGTGAAATAACTTTTGATATTCATATCACCCTTTTTCATTTTACCCTTTCCCTTTTCTTGAATAGACGCAAAAGAGGAGGAACATATCAGAAGTTGGATGCATCAATACAAGGGATAGAGGAAGAACCTTCAAAATCAAAATGGGGGTTGGTAGCCAACATTTTTTGTATATTCCTCTTCCTCCCAATTTTAGCCTCTAACTCTTTTTGCCTAGCCTTATCTTTTTTAAACTTCTCAAAGCTGGCTAACAAATCCTTCCTAATCTCCCTAATTTCTGGTGAGGTACATGGAGTAATTTGGCCTCTAATCTCCGCCAAGTGTTGTTTCAGGCCTATTAAGGCCCCCAGGACCTTCCTTAATTTTCTTATGGCAAAATTTGCAATGCATTTGACTATCAACCATTTCAACATATGCCCAAGCAGCATCTTTCACTCTAGGAGCCATTTTTTGACTTGGAAATGAAAGCAAACAATTTAAAAATGAAAAAAAAAAAAAACATTGATTCAATGTTCATTTCTTTCACAAAAAACACTCTTTAGGATTTCTAGATTTTCACATAAAATTTAACAAGCAAAAACAGATTTTTACAAGTGAAAAAAAATATCTCCAGGCTCAAACTGTCTCCTCAAGCTTGCTCCAATAAACCAACTCCTCAATGGCAAATGCTGCTCCAAATGGCTGCCCAAGAAGCTCCTCACTCAACCTACAATGCTTGCCCAAGACTTTTCACTGCTGCTCCAAAAACAAACTCAACAACTCCTCACAAACTCCCACTAAAATTCTTACTCAAATGCATGAGATGGTTGTGAGAAAATGAGAGGGGTTGGGTGGGTTAAATAGGGTTTAGGAGAGGGGAATGGACCCCAAAGACAAATTAGAGAAAACACTATCAGGTTTGGAGTCCCCCAAAAAGAGAAAAAATAAAAAAAAGAATAGTTGTTTGACGGGTTTTTGGGCTGCTGTTTCTAATCCGGCCGGGTTAATGTGGGCTCGGTCGAGCCAGCTGAGTTAACACTGAGCTGGCTGAGTTGTTAGACAACTCGGCCAACTCGGTATTAACCCGACCGGCCGAACCGAATCCAAGGCCGGGTTGTTTTTTTTTTGCCTAGCGCGGACCAACTTGGCCGAGTCGGTTCTGCGCTGGCCAGTTTTGAAAACAAAGGTTTAAATTAACAATTTATTTATTGTTTGCTACAACAAATACTGAATAAATCACACTGCAATCTACACAAATAAAACCGCGGAAGAAATAACGTTGGAAGAAATGATAGCACACACGTAAAAATAACAGTTATTTTTGGACAAAAGTCCCTAGAAAAACCCAACTTGGGAAAACCGGTGAAGCAACTGAGGGTTTTATTATTAAGCAATAGTGAAATAATCTGAGTACAAACTAGATGTTGAATACTGACAATCTTGTAGAGAAAATACTGACAAAATTCTAGTGAGGAATTTTTGTCACCCCACAAGCAAATCTGGGCTCTGACCTAGGGTTATGGGGGAGAGCCCCTCGCCCCCTCATGCCCCCGCTCCCAATTCGCACTCCGAGAGGGAGTGACTCGGGCGCTAGTCGAGAGCGCGCCAGCACTCCCGACAGAAAAAACGCTCTGTAGTTTTTCAGGAGCGTTTAGTCTTTTTTGAAAAGAAAATTGCAATAATATTCCAAATGAAATTTTTTTCAAAGAAACAAATAAGTTTTGAGTGGGGCTACCTAATGATCAAGCGTATGGCCCTAGTATTGTTATGTGATTCATGGTAATGTTAAATTCTTGAAGTAAAAGTGACATTCTTCTTAATCTTCATTTTCATCCTTTTACTTAAATTTTTAACAATACCATGAAATGACTCGGGATATTTGAGAGTGGTTTCGACCTCATTGGATTTTAGGATTGGGGGGATTGCAATGTTTCCATTGGATTTTGTCTTGTATTAGGGGTATGAAACTTGTATTTAATCAATAGCACCAACCCCTCTATGTACCTTAATGTTAGTGACATTGGTTGTCGAACTCCTCTATCTTGACATGCTATGCTTTTTTTATCTTACATTAATGCTTAGAGGGTGATATTAATGACAAGGATCCCTATACAGATCTAGAGGTAATGACAAATATACCTATGGATATTAATGCTTAGAGGGTGATATTAATGACAATGATCCTGATTTTCCAACAAGACTAAAAAATTAGACATTTCTCGTGGCGGCAAGAGGCCCAAACATTAGCAATAGATAATAGATTTATTTGTCTTTTCTAGTTTCTAGTAGCTTTTATAACTATTGACTCTTTCATATTTATTACAATATTTTTTGTAAACAATATATGACAATTTAAGTTTGACGTTTGAAGTTGGCAATTATAACTCATTAGTAATGAATTATGAATATGATGCTTTGTGAATGTTGAAAGTTGTTTCATTTCATTCCCTTCTATAACATTTCATTTCATGTTGGATATTATTTGTTGTAATGGTTACACTTAGCTTACAAGTACAATTATGGTGATCAATGATGATAAATGTTATATATTGAATTTTGAAAGCTTAAAACTTTAATATTGATGAATCATGAGACTCAATATGTTGAATTTTACTATGTTACTAACTTGTGGATGTGGATGATGAAGGTTATAACTTCTAGATGATTGTTGTTATATGGTTCAATCTATGCTTTCTATATCTAATTCATCATTCACATACTTTTGTTGACATATATGCATCAAAATATAAAAAATATAATATATATATATATAAAACGCTCCCGAAATCATTCCCAAATCGGGAGCTTTTGAAAATGTCGCTCCCGCTCCCGCTCCCAAGTAACTTTGCTTTGACCACAGTTCCAAGTGAGCTGTCCATATTGCCTCTGCATAGCTACTACGTCACCCTAACGCAATCCCTTTTGCACTCAGTTTGAATCAACCTCTCCTCAAGTTGTCTAGTCTGCTGTTGTTTGGGAAAATGTCTCTCCTGGCCTCTGGAACCTCTGTCCATCTTCTGTCACTGAAATTCGTCTTTCCCTAGCAGAAAAGAAATTGCCTCCGAAGGCTACTGCGCTACCCCAGAGTCAGCCTCTCTGTGGCTCTTGTGCCTCTCTGCAAATGCACTCACCGGATCTGGAAATCTTCCTCTGGTTTCACTGCCTCTGCCCCTCTCACTACATCGATCTCAAGCTCTCTCTCCGACAGCTGACCGCTACTACTCAAGAAATCAATCTGCTCATGGCATTGAACCTCTCATGTGTCTCTCCATCACCACATCGACCTCCTTTAATAAACCTTTGTTGGAGCACCAACGACTAAGATTAAAACATAATCTATAGCTAGGATCATCTTGGAGTCGACCCGTGTGAGTTTCTAGATGATTCACGGCTTTCTTTAATTAACACTGATTAATTAACCATATTCCCTAAGTTTAGACTTAGGAAATATTTAAAAATTGGTTAATAATCTAAATAAGTCATTTTTAGGTGGAATTTCCAAAAACGTTTCCTGAGTTTTGGAGATCTCATGTATTCTAGCTTCTCCACAAAATTTCAAGGCTAGAACACATCTGATGCTACAAAAAACTAGCACTCCCTCTTAGCGAAGAATGTGTTCTAGTGCTATTGCACACCTTATAGCAGCACCCTGTCTCTGTATCATTTCTTGTCAAGTTTTGGCCATACTTCCCACCAACCACTGCGCAACTCTGATATACACTGCATCTGTGTTGCTGCTGACCTTGCTGAACTGTTTTCAACACTACATTTGCACTGCAAACCCCTCTCATTTATTGTCGCTGCCACTGCAACATTAGCCCCTAAAAAAACATCCAAAATACTGAATCAACTGTGATCAATATAATGCATCTGTCACCCGAGTCTCTGGCCGCTACTTGCATCTGCAATGTCACTGAAGAATCGATGTTGCTGCCAACTCTGCATTGTGCAACTGTCACTTTGGCATCTGACTGCATCAACTGTCATTGATCCATCCTGCTACTGAACAATGTGGGCCCTCGTAGCAAGGTATCGATCCAAGAGGTGGAATCCTCAAGGATCCTTCCCATTTGTAACACTCTATGGCTACAACAAGAAGTCACCCCACCTCACTCCTAGAGGTATATCAACAAACATGGCAAAGTATTCCTCCAGCTTGGAGGACAACCTGTCGATCTCTACTTAAGCTACCCGTTGGTCCTGCTTCTCCTCCTTGTTCTTCTTCCTAAGAGGACACTCGGTATTGTAGTGACCAAGCTCACCACATCTGAAGCACTTGACCTTCGACAGGTCCTTCTTCTTCCTCTAACTAGGACCCTTCAATGCGAAGGCCACATTCTCTTCCTCCTTCACCTGCTTCGATCCGATGTTGCTGCCATTGATTGAGCTCGTCTCAACTCCTCCTACTGCAAATCAATCCACATTTTGTCCCACCTCGGCAAGGTATCTCTTCCCAAGATACTTTGGATGAATACCTGCCACTCCTCTGAGACACTGTTGAGTACCAATTGCACTAGCTCTATGGGTTGAGGCACTGCCCCAATAGCTGCAAGCTGGTCCCAGGTCTCCTGAATCCTGGTGAGGAAGGGGTCTATGCCTCCCCCTTCGGCATCCTGACACACCACAACTTCTCCTTTAGGTACATCTTCCGTTGCTCGGAATTACCCTGGTACAACATAGAGAGAGCTTCCCACATCTCTTTGGTAGTATCTTTGCCAGCTATGTGTGAAACAACATGATTTTGAACACCATCTAGGATCAATTGTTTCGCTCATGCCATCTCCTTCCTATACTCCTTCTGCTGATTTGCATAGTGGGGTACTACTACCACTGCATCGATATACGTTTTCAGGCCAAACTCATCTAGAAGGAAGGATATCCTCGCCTTCCATATGACATAGTTAGAAGCTCCATCCAACCTGTCTTGATTATGAAGAACAAAAGTGGCCATCTCAATAAAATGTCGAAAATCTCCTCTTTCCTTCTACTCAGTTGTTGCTGTGGTATTCGCACTCCCTTACAGAGTGTGAAGATCTGCGCACAACGATTGCTGATTTGCAAGGAAAATTTGAACTTCTTGAAAGTAGTTCCGTGAGAAAATTTTCCCTCTTTGTGTGCTCTTATTCCTTCCACTCGACGCTAGCTCTACTCTAGAAAATTGTTGCAAAAACCACTGTGTCCAGCTAGAGATTTGCTCACCAAGAAAAAATCTGAGCTGCTCTCTTTGCTATGGAATCACTTGATCCAGAAAGATTGAATTTTTCTGCCACTAACTTAGAAAAATCGAACCTCCTGAAGCAACTCGGCCTCCTTGGAGATCACTGCGTTTCCCTTGGGAATTATAGCTCACTGCCCATAATGAGCAGCAAAATTCCTTTTCTTTTCACTTCTGATCTCTCTGGCTAATCAATTGCGCTTTGATACCATGTGAGAATTTTACAAACTGGACTCCAATTGCAACAACTGGAAATTATTCTCCTAATTGTTCATTTAATTCAACAATTTATTTATTGTTTGTTGCAACAAACACTGAATAAATCACACTGCAATCTACACAAATAAAATTGCGGAAAAATAAATGCCGGAAGAAATGCTAGCACACACGTAAAAATAACACAGTTATCTTTGGACAAAAGTCCCTGGAAAAATCCAACTTGGGAAAATCGGTGCAGCAACAATGGGTTTTATTATTAAGCAGCAGTGAAATAATTTGAGTACAAACTGGATATCGAATATTGGCAATCCCGCAGAGAAAATACTGGCAAAAATCTGGTGAGGAATTTTCCTCACCCCACAAGTAAATCAGAGCTCTGATCACAGCTCCAAGTGAGTCGTTGATACTGCCTCTACGCAACTACTGCGTCACCCTAGCGCAATACCTTTTGCACTCAGTCTAAATCAACCTCTCCTCAAGTCGACTAATCTGCTGTTGTCTGGAAAAATGTCTCTCCTAGCCTCTGGAACCTCTGTCCAACTTCTGGCATTGAAACTTGTCTTTCCCCAGCATAATCGAAATTGCCTCTAGAGGCTATTGCACTGCCCCAACGTCAACCTCTCTGTGGTTGTTCTACCTCTTTGCAAATGCACTCAACGAATCTGGAAATCTTCCTTCTGCTTCACTGCCTTTGCCTCTTTTTCACTGCTTCGATCTCAGGCTCTCTCTCCGGCAACTGAGTGTTGCTACTCTGGAAATCTATCTGCTCATGAAATCGAACCTCTCAAGTGTCTCTCCATCACCACATAGACCTCCTCTTATAATCCTTTGTTGGAGCACCAATGGCTAAGATTAACACATAATCGATGGCTAGGATCATCTTGGAGTCGATCCGTGTGAGTTTCTAGATGATTCACGTCTTGACTTAATTAATACTGATTAATTAACCATATTACGTAAGTTTAGACTTAGGGAATATTTAAAAACTGGTTAATAATCTAATTAAGTCATTTCTAAGCGGAATTTCCATAAACGATTTTCTGGTTTTGGATATATAATTTATTATAGCCTCTCCACAAACTTTCAAGGCTAGAACACATCTAATGCTACAAAACACTAACATAAAGAATCTCCATCAACCCATTCGCATTTTGATACTTCGGCATAGAGAGACTGTGCTTGCATAATGCTCAAACTTGTATCCAAATGTCCCAAATGATCGTCCTAGGTTTTTGTTGTAAATGAGAAGGTTTTTAAAGAATACCAATAAAACTTCCTTAGCAGCTTGCTAAAGATATTGTTCATATAGGATTGGAAAGTGGCAAGGGCATTGGTTAGCCCAAACAACATGACCAAAAATTCGAAGTGTACATAACATCATTAGAGTGTTGTTTTCTATACGTCCTCTTCTCAAACTCGGATATGGTGGTACCTTGATTGCAAATCAATCTTTGAAAAGTAAATTGTTCCATGAAGTTCATCCAGTAATTCATGGATCTTGTGGATAGGATACCTATTTTTGATGGTTTTCTTGTTGAGAGCATGGTAATCAATGCACATTCTCCATGTGCCATCTTCTTTACCAAGACCACGGATGAGGCGAATGGACTTGAGCTAGGTCTCATGTGGCCCATTTGTAATAGCTCCTAGATGATCTTTTCTATTTCATCATTGAATTTCTTTGGATGTTGGTAGGGCATGGTGATCATAGGCTTATCTCCCTCTTCGAGTTCTATAGTGTGCTCGAATCCTCTCTTAGGAGGAAATCCTGGAGGAATGTCACCAAACACTGAACCATGCTTGTCTATTATTTGTTGAATATCTACCCTATACTGTGGTTTATTGTTGTTGGGGAACTTTTGGCTCATGATCCTCCAGTTTGTTGTGTATATGACATCTCAGTGGCTGAAGATAGCTTCCATTCTTTTGGTTGAAACGCCCTGTGGCCCCTCGTTTTCCATGCCTCTTAGAACTACTTTGCTACCATTAGGAGCTTTAAACTCCATTTCCAATTCATGTTAGTCCATCGTGTGCTTTCCCAACAAATACAACCACTAAACTCCCAATACCACATTGACGTCTGCAAGGTCTATCACATAAGAGAGCTTTAAACTCCATTTCCAATGCCTATTAGTCCATCATGTGTTTTCCCAACAAATACAACCACTGAACTCCCAATACCATATTGATGTCTACAAGATCTATAACATAAAAATCACTAGTAAAAATGTAATCACTGAGTGTTATGTTCAAACCTGTTATTATTCGGGTGCAATCCAAGTTGTATCCATCCACAACTATTACATCCAAGCCTTCGAACTCTTCGGTGGGAAGTCGCCTTTTGGCCACTAGTGCTGCATCAATGAATTTGTGTGTGGCTCCTCTATCAATTAGTGCTATGATGCGTTGCCCCTTGACAACTCCCCTGACCTTGAAGGTGTAATACTTGGATGAAACTGAAAGGGTTGCAATCTTGACTTGGGGACAAGACTTCCTTTCTATTCTAACCTTTTATTAACCTTTCTTTTCTTTTGGTGGTTCTTCCTTAGAACTGCTATGTTTTTTTTTCTTCTTTTTCTACCTTCTGTGGTGGCTCTTCTTTGATACTTGGAGTGGCCTCTTCTCCTTCTTCTTCATTGTTAGAGAGCACTTCGATGTGGTTAATATTCCCCTTTCCTAAACAACAATGTCCAAGTTCCCATGGTTCCCTGCAAATAAAACATAGGTTTTTCTTCCTCAGTTCGCTTCAAATCTCCTTATCTAACCTATCCCTTTGGGCCAATCACGTTCAAGGGCCCTCTCCTTATCTTTTGGAGGAATGAAAGGATTGGGAGGGGCTTTATATTTGACTAATGCATTCCCCATATCATGAGTCTTATTGATACCCTCTTGAAGGGTCATGGGGTTGAATGCTTTTACCTTGCCCTGTTGTGGTTCAGATAAAGCTTCCATATGAAGGATTATTAACATTTCTTTGGATATATTTGTTACTTTGACAGCAATACATTCAAATTCTGAAATGAATTCTTCATGCTATCCTGTCTACTTAAGAAATTCCAATTCTTCGAAGTGGATGTTTGGGTTCTTCTAGTCCAATTTTTCTATCAGCTTTTGTGTAAAATCTTCATAAGTAATGTTGGCATGCCCCAATGTTACTAGACCATGTTATCACCATTCATGCACTTCCCCTTCTAGATGCAATGTAGCAAATTGGATCGTGTTTGCCTCTTGCATAGGGTTGAGCCTAAAATAAGTGTCCAATTTTTGCACCCAAGCTCTTGTTGTACATTTAGATGATCCATCAAATGCGGGAAGGGAAAGTTTACTCACCTTACGTAGTAGATCGGAATTAGGTTGTCCCTTGGGTCTATTTCTGGATCTAAAATTACCGTATTCATTGAAGGTCATGGCAGCTCATGTGTTTTGTTCTAGCACTGCATATTCCAAAAAGTAATTGTCCAACAGTCTGTTTGGTTCAACAGCTTCTAGGTTTGTCGCGGTTTGATTATTCGTGAATTAAGGGAGCAACGGTCGATGACTCCTTTTGTTGGTTTCCTTGGTGTTAGGCAGAGCAGGGTTATGATTCCCACTCCCCTCCACGTTAGTTCTATTGTTGCAAGCAATATTTTCATTGCATATGAGATGAGTCATCAGTTGAGCAAGTTGTTGTTGGCCCTAGGCCAATGTTTGCATTAACTTTTTTCCTTGTTGTTTCCCTTGAAATATCAAATTTGATATTTCTGGTTGTCCATGTATCAGTACATGTAAGATATCCTTGGTGTCTAGATCTCCTCATTCCTCCTTACCCTTCATATCTACCCTTCTATTACCCTTATTCTTCCTTATTGTAACATTACTCGTATATCCTGGAAACATGCATAAAACTCACAAGCTAGTAGGATTCCAACGCTTTGATACCACTATAGTTTTCTAGGGTAATTTATGCCCTAGGGTTTTCTGCAGTAGTTAATTTTCTTCCTCTAATACAATCATGAAGTTTAATCATGTGGATGATCCATTCAATCAATACTATGCCACTCAATATCTCAATTCTTTTACAAACAACAATGCAATAATCTTGATAAAACAATATTACATAATTCAGTTCCAATAATTCCAAATAATATAATTTATGGCAAATAATAATTCCAAACAATATGATTGATGCTAAATAGTATCATAGACCCACGCAATAATGTGACGTTACGTCCAATAATAAACCAAACTTAATGGGGAATGTCAAATTATTCTAACTTGAATTTTGTTCAAAGCAGTAGCTAGAAATGATAACACTGATTCTTGTCTCCGTTTTTGTAATACTTGACTCCCTTGAAGGGAGGAATGGTCATTAAAAATCTTAAACCCTCGACTCGTCACCCTTAAAGCTTCGGCTTGGCATGATTTGAGCACAACACTGCATATGCTTACAAGAACACATGCTTCACTCAATCGGCCCAGCCAGAACAATGCAATAATTTCAAATTTTGTTGAGTACTTCCGCTTAACCACAATTATTGATTTGCTTCGGGTGTTAATTTTGTGTCAAGTTAAGCATGTGTTGTTATGCACTGAATGGAATTGACTAGCTGAGTAGATTCACCTCAGCCAATGTTAAGTTTCAACATTGATGAGCCTAGCTTGGGTTGTTCCTTAGATTTTGCCCCAATTCCTTCATTCTTCCCAATTAACTAGACCTTGCCTCAACATACAATTCATTGTCTTTCAAGATAGTTGTTTGTATCAAGCAAGGACTAGTACCACAGGTTCTCCGCCTCAGATGAAATGTGTGCACCCAAGCAAAGACCACATCACAAAAAATCACTTCCCAAGCAGAGATTAAACACCACAAAAATTCCCTAGCATGTCTAGATTGCCCAGAAAAAATAGGAAGAATTTCGCTTCCCAGCCAAACGCTTGTGCCAAAAATACAAAGAAATCTATCAAAGTTTCGTTCCTCCTTCAAGGTATTCCTGTGCCAAAATAGAGAGAAAATGGAAGAGGTGTTAACTAGGGTGGAATCTTTCACCACCGAAATTGGCAAAAGAAAAAAGGGTCTTAAAATCCTCAGAGCTAATGCTCAGATTCAGATGAAATGATCCACACTTGATGCTCCAAAATGAATTCATCCCTCTCATATTTATAGATTTCCTATAGGGGTCTCTTCTCCTAAAATGATTGAGTAAACTTTACTCAAGCCCCAAATTTGGGTTCTTTGCCCAGCTGCCCTAAAACTTGCCCAGCAATGGGAATTTTTTGGGGCTTTCCCCTTTTTTGGAGGAATATAGCCTACAAGGATTGATAGGCTACTTCATCCCATTCATCCTCAATTCGTAGAGGATGTTACCATAAATTATCTCACTTAAATCTTGTACCTTTCTCCCCATCTCAAGCTTCCAAGGTAATCTTTTATCAAATATTTTGAGTGAGTTTTCCTTGTTGGTTTATATATTCTGCAGTAGAATTTTATATATCAAACTTGGCATGTATTTCATATTAGCTCTTCTTCATAACGAGTGTTTATAGGCACTAGTATTCTAAGACCACTGGTGAAGTGTGTGTAGATTGGGATACCCCTTGTGGCATGCTAGGAGTTGGCCTAAATTATGAGGATTATGCACTAAGGTGATAATGGGTGCATCTCTTATGTGCTTATCATTTAGCACCTTGACTGGACCTGGCAAGGCTACTAATTTAAGCGGTAACAACACTCATTATTATGTAAGAAACCAGATTCGTCCTAAACCCTCTGTGTGTCCCAAATCGATCAAATCGGACATGATTCGGTGGGACAAGTCCTCCGATCGTGTCTGGTCGTGTCCGGGGAACGAGTCCATCATGTCTCGATTCTAGGACACGTGTCCCTTTATTTGATGTCCCAAAAAGGCCGGTTTTGGGTCATTTCTCCCTCACTTTTCTCTATCTCTCTTGTCGTGGGTGTGTGGGAGCGAATAGCAAAGGGTTGGGGAGTATTTTGGAGGCGATTCATTTTATTTACAGGCAGAGGGATGAGTGGTTGAAGGGAAAGACAAATATGTGGGATGTCTTTCCTAATGATATGGGTTTGGACAATAGTGTTGAGTTGGCATTGGCCAACTTGGATCTTAATTAGCCAGTGCTAGAGGTTGTCACTTTTGATGATGGTGATACTATTGAGGGGTCATCCTCCACTCCAGTAGATGCAAAGATGACATTGGATACAGAGGAGGAGGATGCTATAGAGGAGAGCAGTGGTGACCATGATGATGACAGTGATGTTGATTTTTATGATAATGATTGATGACTCATGAGCTACCTATTACCTTGAGGCTTGTAGTTGTTTTGTATTTTATATTAGCATAGTTCTATTTGCCATTGGCATTGCTACTACCTATGTAACACAATTTGATTTTGATGACTTAATGAGAAAACTGTAGTTTCTTGTCTTTCTCCTATTGGATCATTGATGAATTTGTCACAATTGTATTTGTATTGATAATGTCACTTTGTAAAACTTACATCTAGATGAAGATATATGTTTGAATCAATGAATTTATATCATGAATGAGAATTTGTGTAAGAAATATCTAATTTTTAATATATATATATATAAAATAATATATAATGTGTCCTGTTCTGGGAGGTCAACGTGCCAGTGTCGGACACTCGAATTCTCGTGTCCTGCCATGTCCCATGTCCATGGGTCAGGTGACTTAGATTATTTCATTATTGTATTTCAATGTATGTTCAGCCTAGTCTTCTCCTTTCATACAACAATTTACACGAATGGAGTGGTATAGATACACCACCTCCTTCAATTAGAACATCATCCCATTCAAGTGAGGTTTTTCAATTTTTTGCTTAATGTCACATATACTATTTCACTATAGTTGTGTTGCACATTCTTTGGAAGTCTTATGTGTTCATCATTAAAGTGTTGTTATATTTTAGTTTGTTTATTTTATTGGATTAGGGTTTGTCGAAGAATTCATTGTAGATCTTTTACCTCATGATTTACATCATTCCATCAAATTTAGAGTGAGTTTTTCTTCCTCTATACAAACTCTTGAAAAGGCCTTTCTAGATCTGAAACTAAGATTTCAGCTCTACTTCAAGACTGTTATAGATCTGAAATTAGGGTTTCCAGCACCCTATCTTTGAACCACAAAATAATTTTAGGCTTTTTATACTTATCTTCCATAGAACATCACTACTTGGTAGTTCATACTTTGTTTTTTGGGGAATTAAGTAGTTTTTTTGACCGGTCCTCGAGAGAAACACACTCTTTTTGTCATTTATTTAGCCACAGGTTGTTACAGATATACACTAGTATTTTGACATCCATGGATGGAAAATGGTTTTTTCCCCGCCTCAATCAGCCTATCTATCATGTATGGGTTGTTCAAATGAAAACTCTACTTCCATAAAAAGTTTTATAAATGTATTTGGAGAAGCCACTTCTAGTTACAATTAATGATAGTTATGATCTCATATGTCTAAAGAAGGATGAAACTCTTGGATTAATTACTTTATAAATGTAGTCTGATCTTGTTTCTGACACAAATAGTGAAAGTGGAAAGTAAGCTTGGGATTACTAGCAAAACCTATTGTGGAAATTTTAATAATCATGCAAATAATGAAAACTCTGAAATTTCAACTCAACCATGAAGTTTCCCTAATCTATTTCCAAACTTTCAGCCTTGGGGATGGATCTGAAATATAAATTTATAGCAGAAAATACTTCACTTCTCTTTAATCCAATTCGCAAGGCCACCCAATCAGATAAATACTAAACAAGTGAACTTCCATGCATCAATGTTTCATCCCTTAGGGCACACTTCTCAAGCATTTAACATATGTGGAAATACTTACTATGTGAAATTTCCACAAATGCACCAACTAGAGTTTAATCTTCTAACTATTGGTAGTTTATTTGTTTATGGCAAATAACAATTAAATCATTGATGCACTCTTCACAATAAAAATGCTACAGAATTATAAAATAGGAACTGAGAAATAGAGGCACACAATAAAAATGACACAAATATTTTTGGTCTAAATGTCCTTGGGAAAACCTCGAAGGAAAAACCAGTGTAGCAAATGAGGGTTTATTTTCTTATGCAGCGATTTGAAAATTTCACAACTGGATGCCCAACTAGTAATCCCACGGAAATATAGATCACAACTAGAAAAATATACTGGAGATCTCAGATCTTCTTTGCAAACTAACTCAACCTCTATCCAGCCACTCTCACTCTCTGCTGGCTGCTTACACCTCTTCCTAGAATGCACACTGGTGGCTCGGGATCCACTCGCTCTTCCTTCCAGAAATAGATTCGGTCTTCAGCTACTGATTTGTGGTTCTTCCAACAACTCGCACTAGGGTTTTGGGCTATTAGCATTGTTTGTATGGCCTCCTTTGCAGATTTATTCATTCTCCCTTTTCCTGCCACTTCGACATTGGAAAAATAATGGGAATCTCTCCTTTGGATCTCTACTCTCAAATATCTGATACTGCTTCTTCTGACACTCTTTCCTTGGCTTGAACTGCACCCTTGTTGAAGACTGCAAACTGGGTAGCTCGATCTACCTCTCACAACTGATCACACGATGCTATCTCCAAGCCCTTCAACCTACTCTTATAGTCTCTCATTGGAGTCTCAACAACCATGATTTAATATTCATCGACAACTAAGATCAATAAGACTTTATTAATAGAAATCTATACAACAATCTCGAACATCCTTATTTAATTATCTTTAATTTACCACTTTTCCTAAGTTAGACATGGGAATTATTTTAATGATGGAAAATTAATTTAATTAAGGCGTTTTCCAAGCTTATCGCCTGAAACCTTTTCTAGGTTTTGGAGATCTAGTGTTCCTTAGCCTCTTAGCATCATCTGAGACTAGAACACATGTCTGATGCTACCATATCCATCAAAAACCAACATATTACAACATATTATAACAATAATAACCTTGACGAATTTTCATCTAACCAAATCACTTAACCACTCAATATCCAATCAACACTGATATTTTTTATGGCATTGGATGTGTTCTAGCCACGAAATTCGGTGGAGAGGCTAGAATACATGAGAACTCCAAAACTCAAAAATCATTTATGGAAATTCCACCTAAGCGCTAAACCAATTTATTAATGTTTCCTGAGTCTAAACTTAGGAAAACTGGTTAATTAATGAGAATTAATTAAGTCAAGGAGATAATTATTTAAAAACTCACACGGATCGATCCAGAAATGATCTGAGCCATCGATTAAGTTTTAATCTTGGTCATAGGAGTCCCAACAAGAAGATATAGGAAGTGATCGATGTGGTGGTGGAGAATACACCAGAGAGTTCGATTTCCTTGGCAGATCAATTTCTAGAGAGCAACAATGGTTGCCGGAGAGCCAGAGATCAAAGAACAGACATCGAAGGGAAGAGACAGTGATCCGAAGTAAGTTTTCCAAATCTAGAGAGGTTGCAACAAGAGGTCAAGTTATTCCCAGTGGGGCAGCGCAAAGGAATGCCTAGTTGCTTTAGAAGAGCAACTTGATTTATTTGGAGGAAAAATTGTTCTCAGTTCTAGAGGTCGGGAAAAGGTTCTAGAGTGCCAGAGAAGCAATTTCCTCAGCAGAGATGGGAAAAACAACTTCATCAGAGGCAGTTCCAGGCTAGATGTCATAGGCCTTGTGCAAGCATTGCGTAGAGGCTAGCATAAGGGTTGCAGGAAGACGGGTTTTTGAAGGAAAGTTGTGTCAAGGTTGCTTGTGGAAAGGGTAATTCCCTTAAATAATTTTGGCTAGATTTTCTTGTTGTTTGGATTGGTAGTTGGGAATCCATAGATTGTACTCAAAATTTAACTGCTACTTAATAATAAAAACCCTCAGCTGCTGCACCGGTTTTCCCGAGTTGGGTTTTTCTGGGGACATTAGTCCCAAAATAACAATGTCATTTTTATGTGTGTGTGCTAGTATTTTCTCAGTTTCCAACACTTCTTTTCTTCCGCAGTATTTATTTGTGAAGGTTGCAGTGTGATTTATTTGATATTTGTCGTAGCAGATAAATTGTTAAAATAATTAACAATTAGAAAAATAAATTCCAGTTGCTGCAATAGGATTTCAGATTTGAAAGTTTCACATGGTATCAGAACCTGAGAGATCAGCCAAGAAGCTCAGAAGCGAAAGAGGGAATTTTGTTGTTTAGTAGGAACTGCAAGCCGAAATTCCTAGAGGCAATGCACTCCATTGCCAGGCAGGCTGAGTTGCTTGGGGAAGTTAGATTTTTTTAGTGCAGAGTGGCAAAAAAAATGACCTTCCATATTGAGTGATTCCAACAGGTAGAGGGAGGAACATTAGCTCAATTTTTTGCTGAGCAGATTCCTTTGTTGGATCCAGAGGGTTTTGCAGCAGCAGAATCAGTGTCGAGTGGAAGAGAAAAACACACACATCAAAGGGAAAATATCTCTCTGGGGACTTAGAGTTTCGAAGCTCGATTTTTGCAGGCAAATTAGCAGTGGTAGCTAGCAAATCTGCACATTCTAGAAGGGAGTGTGAGTAGAAAAGCAGCAGCCGAGCAAAGGGAAAGAGGGAGTTGTCAACTTGATCAGTGTTCATTTTAGGTATTTCTATGCTTAGAGCAATTTATTTCAATTTTCACAGTTAGCTCAGTATCATTTCCAGATTAGCAATCACATCAACATTAAAGTAAATTGCAGATAGAACATAAACATAGATCGCAGAAGACAAGCCAAGACAAGAGGACACAAGATGTGGCGCTAGCCAGGGACAAACCCCAATGTGGGGAACCCTTGATCAATTCTTCTGATATGTTCTTAAATAGTTCAGCACAGAGAGATATATAGTACATTTGCAACCGAAGTCAAACATTTTGACTTATCTAAATAAGAGCATAGATCATCTCTAAGAAGATGATACATGATGTAGCTGAACTCAGTTGAAGACATGATGCTTCAACTGATTCTCTCAGGTGACTTCATCACCCATCATAGTGCTGCAGCTAGTCATCATGCTGCACCTCACTGTGTTGCACCATGCTGCACCCATCATCACTGTGCTGGACCTCATCATCATATTGTTGTGCCTTATGCTACACCTTCCTGTACTGCAACATCTTGTTGTACCTTATCATCTTGCTGCACCCACCACTGTTGCACAATGTCATTGTTGTCCTATTTGTTAGCATATCATTGCAATGTATTGTTGTTGTCCCACTGAACATTGTTATACCATGTTGTTGTCCCATTGAACATTGTTGTACCATGTTGTTGTCCCAAGTGTAGCACCATGCTATTGCTGCCATGTGTTTGCTGCAAGTTGTTGTTGCTGTCCCATTGTAACCTACAACAAACCAACAAGCAACAAAACAATAGAACAGCCATACCTTGCTTATCAAGAATTTGTTGTCCTCCTTGTCCTTGAATTTCATACCTTCCTCTGTAATCTCGGTCCTTTAGTTAGGGTTCACTATAACCACTATTATAGCCCTAAAACTTGGCCGTCTAAGCTTCCAGGGCTGTGGATTTTATTCCCAAACAAATCCTCCCTACTCGCTGTCCATTACACCACTTACAACCCTCCTGTTGAGGCTCTTAGTCCCTCCAAAAGTGCCTAGACAACCATCATTTTCTTCTTTCTTTACTCGGTCTAGTAGCTAGCCCTTTTAGCCCTAGAACTCTGCCTCCTAAAGCATAATTCCTCGGTCCTTCTTCCAGCAAGAACTGGCCTGCGTCTACCGCATCGTAGGCCTACGTCTAGGGCATCATAGGCCTGTGGTTAGGGCATCATAGCCTGTGGCTAGGGCAGCGTATATCTTGTTGAGGTTTCCTCCATAGCTGCGTTAAAGGTAAGGTCTCTTCTATGTTAGTGTATCTACCATAGCTGTGATTTGACTTCCATTAGGGCAGCATAGAGATCCCTTCCATGGTTGTGATCTGATCTCCATGAGGGTAGTGTTAGGCCTTCTCCATTTGACTGCTCCTAGGGTTTCATCCTCCTAGATTTCTCATCCACTAAAACCCAAAACAAGTGGAGAGAAATCAAGAGTGAATTGTGTAGAAATGACTACCAAGTCACCTCCTTTTATACTAAAACGTTGAGCACATGTGTGGGTTATTTGGTTGCTAGCGAACCTTGACGAATTCTCTTATAACACAAATAAATTCATAACTCCATGAATACTTATCGGAAATGGATGATCTTTAGATCTATCCTACACCTCTCGATGAGAGGGATCCAAGAAAAATATCAGTTGCCATAAATAAGATGACCCACATGGAGTTTGGCCCTCCAACTATGTCATCTGGAAGGTTAGGATGTCCTTCCTTTCTAGATGAATATGGCCTGAAGGCCTAAATAGATAATGTTGTGGCAGTTCCCCATGATGCAAACCAACTCAAGGAATACAGGAGGGATATGGCGAGAGCGAAGCGATTGAAGTTCGAAATCATAGTTTCACACATAGCGGCCAAGGGAACGACCAAAGAGATGTGGGTGCTCTCTTCATGCTATACCAGGGTACTTCCAAGCAGCGAAAGATGTTCCTGGAAGAAAAATTGAGATGCATCAGGATGCAGAAGGAGAAGGCATAGATCCCTTCCTCACCAGGATTTAGGAGGTCTGAGACCAGCTTGCAGTTGTTGGGGCAGCACCTCAACCTTCAGATCTAGTATTGTTGGCACAAAACAGTGTCTCAGAGGATTGGCAAGTCTTCATCAATACCAGGTTGGGACAAAATGTGGGATGACTTAGAACAAGAGGAGTTGAGGCGAGCTTTGCTAAAAAACTCCATCAGTGGTAGCAATAATAGTGGATTGAAGGGTGTGAAGGAGGAGGAGAATGTGGCCCTCGCATCAAAAGGTCCCAGTCAGGGGCAGGGGGAGCAGACGATGAAGAAGAAGGACCTATCTAAGGTCAAGTGTTTCATGTTAGTTTTTGTAGCATCGAATGTGTTCTAGCCACGAAATTTTGTGGAGAGGCTAATACATGAGATCTCCGAAACCCAGAAATCATTTCTAGAAATTCTGCCTAGAAATGACTTAAATAGATTATTAGTCAGTTTTTAAATATTTCCTCAGTCTAAACCTAGGGAATATGACTAATTAATCAGAATTAATTAAGTTAAGGTGTGAATGTTCTAGAAACTCACACGGATCGACTTCAAGATAATCCTAGTCATCGATTAAGATCTAATCTTGGTTGTTGAAGTCTCAACAGAGGATTATAAGAAGAAGTCAATGGGGCTTAGAGAAACGACTTGTGTAGTTAGATTTCATGAGCAGATCGATTTCTTGAGTAGCAACATTTAGTTGTTGGAGAGAGAGCCAGAGAAATTGAAGCAGTGATAGAGGTGTAGGGACAGTGAAGCTGGAGGAAGGATTCCAGTTCCGGTGAGTGCATTTGTAGAGAGGCAGAGAAGCCATAGTGAGGCTGATGTATAGCAGTGCAGTAGCCTTTAGAGGCAAAGTCAAATTGCTTGGGAGAAGCAAAAGTTTAGTGCCATAAGTTGGGTAGAGGTTCCAGAGGCCAGGAGAGATGTTTTCCCAGACAACAGCTGGTCAGACGGCTTGAGGAGAAGTTGTTCCAAGCCGATTGTAGCAACAACTACACTAGGGTGACGCAGTGACTGCGCAGAGGCAGTTTGGATGGCTCAATTTGAGTTGAGGTCAATGTCGGGATTTGAATGTGGAGTGAGGAATTTCTCCTCACTATATTTTCTTGCCAATATCTCTATAGGGTTTCCATTTTCGGCATCCAGTTGTACTTAGTTTATTGCATTGCTACATAATAATAAAACCCTCAGCTGCTGCATCGGTTTTCCCGAGTTGGGTATTTTCAGGGACATTGGTCAAAAAATAACTGTGTTATTTTATGGGTGTGTGCTAGTATTTCTTCTAGTGTTTATTTCTTTTGCAATTTATTTGTGTAGATTGTAGTGTGATTGATTCAGTGTTTGTTGTAGCAAACAGTAAATAAATTGTTAAGAATTAATTTAACAATTAGGAGAATTATTTCCAGTTGCTGCAATAGGAATCGGGTTTCCAATTTTTCACATGGTATCAGAGCACAGGTGATCAGTCGGAGTGCTCAATAGTGAAGAGGGAGTTTCGTTGTTCATTGAGGGGCAGTTGTTTGAATCCCCAGAGGCATTGCAATCACCTTGCCCAAGAGGTCGAATTCTTAAGGAGAATCGGTTTTTCTGAGAGGGGCAGAAAAATTCAATCTGTCCAGATCAAGGGTTTCCGGAGGTAGAGGGAGCATGCAATATTTTTCGTAGAGCAGATCTCTCGTTGGGCACATCAGTGTTGCAATAGTTTGCTAGAGTAGAACTAGCGTCGGTAGGAAGAAGAGCACACACTAATGGGAAATTTTCCTCAGGGAACTTATAGTCTCAAGAAGTTTGAATTCTGTTGCAGATTAACAGTT
Organism: Pinus taeda; assembly: GCA_000404065.3. Lineage (NCBI taxonomy): Eukaryota > Viridiplantae > Streptophyta > Pinopsida > Pinales > Pinaceae > Pinus > Pinus taeda. Next base: position 245,879 of record APFE030829167.1, on the reverse strand, counting down.
GTTGTGAGCACTCCAGAAGGGAGTGTGAATAGCTTAGCAGTAGCTGAGTAGAAAGGGAAGAGGAGATTTTCGACATCATCTGAGATGGCCAGTGTTGGACTATAAGATTAGGACAAGTTGGATGGTGCTTCCAACTATGTCATCTAGAAGGCAAGGATGTCCTTCCTTCTGGATGAATATGGCCTGAAGACATATATTGATGCAGTGGTAGTTATTCCCTAAGATGCAGATCAGCTGAAGGAATACAGAAAGGAGATGGCGAGGGCAAAGAGGTTGATACTTGATGGTAATCAAGATCACATTATATCACACATAGCTGGGCAGGGAACGACCAAGGAGATGTGGGATACATTTTCCATGTTGTACCAAGGCACTTCCAAGCAACGAAAGATGTATTTGGAGGAGTAGCTGAGATGCACCAGGATGTAGAAAGGGGAACACATAGACCCCTTCCTCACCAAGATTCAGGAGATCCGGGATTAGTGGTCCGTTGTTGGGGTAGCGCCTCAAGCCACAGAGCTAGTATGATTGCCACTCAAGAGTGTCTCCGAGGAGTTGCAGGTATTCGTCCAAAGCATTTTGGGCAAAGAAACGTTGCCAAGGTGGGACAGGATGTGGGCCTATTTGCATCGGGAGGAGTTGAGATGAGACTTTCTTGAATAGCTCCATTAGTGGTAACAGTAGTAGGTCGAAGCAGGTGAAGGAGGAAAATGTGGCCCTGACATTGAAGGGTCCCATTCAGGGATAGGGGGAGCAGTGTAAGAAGAAGAAGGACCTGTCAAAGGTCAAGTGCTTCAAATGTGGTGAGCTTGGTCACTACAGTACCCAGTATCCTCTCGGGAAGAAGGACAAAGAGGAGAAGCGATACTTGCAGGCAACATCAACAAAGATTGATAGGTTGGAGGAAGACTTCGCCATGTTAGCTGACATACCCCTAGGAGTTAAGTGGGGTGATTTGGTTTTGTAGCCCTAGAGTGCTACAGATGGGCAGGATTCTTGAGGTGGTCCACCTCTTGAATCAATACCTTTTTACGGGGGCCCATATTATTTTGTAGCAAGATGGATCAGTGGCAGTAGATGCAGTGAGATGCCAGAGTGACAGATGCAGAGTCTAGTTGCATTCAGATGATGGGCATCGCAGCGCAGAGTGGCACAGTGCAGAGTTAGCAACAGTGAAGATGGCTCAGTGACAGCGCAGATACTAGTAGTAGTGAGAGACTCAGGTGACAGATGCATTACACTAATCGCAACTGATTCAGTATTTAGGATGTTTTTCAGTTGAAGCTGTTGTAGTTGCAGGAGCAACAGATGAAGAGGGAGTTGCAGTGTTAGTAGTAATTCAGTTGAGTCAGTAGCAACATAGATGCAACAGATATCAGAGTTGTGCAGTGGTTGGTGGGAAGTAGTAGTCAAACATTAGCAGCGTGACAGGGGATGATGTTGCTACAGGAGGCTGCAACTCTAGAACACATTCCACGCTAAGAGGGAGTGTTAGGTTTTGTAGAATCGGATGTGTTCTAGCTGCAAAATTTTGTGGAGAGGCTAGAATACATGAGATCTTCAAAACCCAGAAATCATTTTTAGAAATTCCACATAGAAATGACTTAATTAGATTATTAGTCAGTTTTTAAATATTTCCGAAGTTTAAACTTAGGGAATATGACTAATTAATTAGAATTAATTAAGTTAAAGGTGTGAATGTTCTATAAACTCACACAGATCGACTTCAAGATAATCCTAGCCATCGATTAAGATCTAATCTTGGTCGTTGAAGTCTCAACAAAAGATTATAAGAAGAATTCGATGGGGCTTCGGAGAAACGACTTGCAGTTCGATTTCATGAGCAAATCGATTTTATGAGTAGCAGCATTCAGTCGCTGGAGAGAGAGCCAGAGAAATCAAAGTAGAGAGAGAGGAGCAGGGACAGTGAAACTGGGGGAAGGATTCCAGTTTTGGTGAGTGCATTTGCAGTGAGGTTGACGCAGAGCAATGCAGTAGCCTCTAGAGGCAATGTCGAATTGGTGGGGAGAAGCAAAATTTCAGTGCTAGAAGTTGGGCAGGGGTTCCAGAGGTCAGGAGAGATGTTTCCCCAGACAACAGCTGGTTAGACGGCTTGGGGAGTTGTTCCAAGCTGAGAGCAGCAACAACTGTGCTAGGGTGATGCAGTGACTGCGTAGAGGCAGTTTGGACGACTCAATTTGAGTTGAGGTTAGTGTCGGGATTCGCCTATGGAGTGAGGAATTTCTCCTCACTAGATTTTCTTGCCAGTATTTCTTTGTAGGATTGCTAGTTTCAGCATCCAGTTGTACTCAGTTTTTTTCACTGCGGCATAATAATAAAACCCTCAACTACTGCACCAGTTTTCCTGAGTTGGGTTTTTCTGGAGACATTGGTCCAAAAATAACTGTGTTATTTTATGAGTGTGTGCTAGTATTTCTTCTAGAGTTTATTTCTTTCGCAGTTTATTTGTGTAGGTTGTAGTGTCATTGATTCAGTATTTGTTGTAGCAAACAATAAATAAGTTGTTAAGAATTAATTTAACAATTAGGAGAATTATTTCTAGTTGCTGCAATAGGAATCAGGTCTCTGATTTTTCACACTTCAGGTGTGGAGACTTTGGCCACTACAATACCTAGTGTCCTCTCAGAAAGAAGGACAAGCAGGAGAAGCAGGACCACGTAGAAGCACATGCTGAGATAGATATGATATCCTCTAGGTTGGAGAAAGACTTTGCGATGATGGTAACCATACCTTTAGGAGTGAGGGGGGCTGACCCGAAGTTATAGCCCCACAGAGCTACAGAGGTGTGCAGGATCCTTAAGGAATTCCACTTCATGGATCATTACTTGGCTACCGGGGGGGGGGCGCAGTAATCAGTAGCAGTTGATGTAGTCAGTACCAGAGTGATAGTTGTAGACTAGTAGCAGTCAGATGTTGGGGAGCATAGAGCAGAGTTGAAAACAGTGCATAGTGGCACATTGCAGAGTGAGCGGCAGCGCAGATTCTACAGTGACAGTGCATATGCTAGTAGCCGTCAGAGACTTGGGAGACAGATGCATCATATTGAACACATATGATTCAGTATTTTGGATGCTTCTCAGTAGAAGTAGTTGCAGTTGCAGTAGCAATAGATGAGAGGGAGTTGCAGTACAAATGCAGTGTTGGCAAGTAGTATAGCAGTGTCAGCAGCAGCATAGATGCAACATCAAAGTCGCGCAGTGGTTGGTGCACAGTATGGCCAGACATTAGCAACGTGACACAAGGTGATACAGAGACAGGGTGTTGTGGCAGGATGTGCATCACTAGAGAAAACACAATCCTTGCTAAGAGGGAGTGTTAGTTTCTGTAGCATCGGATGTGTTCTAGCCACGAAATTTGGTGGAGAGGCTAAAATACATGAGATCTGCAAAACCCATAAATCATTTCTGGAAATTCCACCTAGAGATGACTTAATTAGATTATTAACAATTTTTTTAATGTTTCCTAAGTTTAAACTTAGGAAAACTGGTTAATTAATGAGAATTAATTAAGTCAAGGTGAGAATTCTCTAGAAACTCACATGGATCGATCTAGAAATGATCTAAGCCGTCGATTAAAATTTAAACTTGGTCATTGGAGTCCCAACAGGAAGATATAAGTGATCGATGTGGTGATGGAGAATACACCAGAGAGTTCGATTTTCTTGGTATATTGATTTCCAAAGAGTAGCAACAGTTGCCAAAGAGCTAGAGATCAAAGCAAAGACAATGAGGGGCAGAGACAGTGATCCGAAGGAAGTTTTCCAGATCTAGAGAGGCTACAACACGAGGCCGAGTTATTCCCAGTGGGGTAGCACAGAGGATTGCATAGTTGCTTCAGAAGAGAAACTCGATTTAGTTGGAGGAAAAATCGGTTTTAGTTCCAGAGGCCAAGCAGAGGTTCCAGAGTGCCAAAGAAGCGATTTCCTTAGCAGAGACATGCATAACAACTTCATTAGAGGTAGTTTCGGGTTAGATGTCATAGGGCTTGTGCAACCACTACGCAGAGGCCGACGTAAGGGTTCCAGGAGGACGCGTTTATGAAGAAAAGTTGTGTCGGGGTTGCTTGTGGAAGAAGGGTAATTTCCTTAAATAATTTTGGTCAGATTTTCTTGATGTTTGGATTGCTAGTTGGGCATCCATAAATTGTACTCAAAATTTCACTGTTGCTTAATAATAAAAACCCTTCGCTATTGCACCGGTTTTCCCAAGTTGGGTTTTTTCCGGGGACATTAGTCCAAACATAACGATGTCATTTTTATGTGTGTGTGTGTGTGTGTGTAATTATTTTCTCAGTTTCCATGGCTATTTTTCTTCCGCGGTATTTATTTGTGAAGGTTGCAATGTGATTTATTTGATATTTGTTGTAGTAGTTAAATTGTTAAAATAATTAACAATTAGCAAAATAAATTCTTGTTGCTGCAATAGGATTTCAGATTTGAAATTTTCACAAACACATGCATAGACATGGCCACAATCTACTCAATCATGACTATAATATAGGCTAAAAGTAAAATCAACATGTACATACGCACATATAAGATCAAGTACATAAAATAAATTTACCAGAAAGATGGTACAATTCAAGCCAGTTTTGAGTCCATAAACCCTCACTTCTCATCTCTTGCATCTACGCAAGCACTAACACCTCCATAGAACATCAATAAGACAGTAAACCAATGTTTTTTCAAGCAATGTATCACACCAAGCCCAAGTCTCATCAACTTGGGCTCTTCAACTTCTTGCCCTAATCTCCATGCAGCAGCAAGAAAAAAGGTTACAATATCATCCAAGGGGTTAGCTTTTAAACCCATAACCATGGTCCTTTTGTGGTATAAAAGAAGAGAAAAGCCCAAGATGCACAAGAAGTTCTATAACCTATGGATTGGGCCTTATAAAGTTGTTAGCATGGTTAGTATCAATGCATATCAACTTGAAACATTGAAAGGTGAACCTATCCCCCTACGAATAGATGGCCAACTCCTGAAGGAATATTTTCCTAGTATAACCTAAAAAAATGCATATTAGTTAGTTGCATTTCATATTGTGTGAGCATTCTAACATCTTCCATTTTCATATTGGCTATGTTTCCTTTTAGATTAATCTGCATTTAGATATATTTTATTTTCATTATGGACTTTTGATATCATATAAATCCATGGTGTAACCAACACTCGGTGCACATGCTCCCAAGCAAATTGAATTGGATGTGCAAGTTACAGGTCTATGAACCCAAGGATTGTTGAAGTTCTCATGAACTCCTCGTTCAAGCATATGGATCATGCTCTCTACGGTGAACTCATGTCCTTGAGTTGGAGTGAGATGTCACCCACCAAAATTGGTAGCCCCATAGGAGAAAACATTTCTCCTACATTTGACAACCCGTCGGATATCCAACCAACTATCAAACCCTAGAAACCACTATTTAACATTGATATGCCATGTGCCTCTCACCATCTAGCATTTACACTTGGATGAAGGTGGGATACTATTCAAAAGGTACTTTGATCATTTTGCAATCGGGTGCTTATGGTTGTTTGTTTTGGGAAATTGGTATGGATAGAGGGGTGATCTAGAATATTGCCCGATCTTGACTGTGATTTTGTTTTCTCACCTTACTGGGGGGTTAATCTTTAGTCCTATTCCAATGGGAGTCAAGACCTCGCTTAAGGCCTTAGGGTTATAGGAGCGGCACTACTTGGAGAGCCATGATTGAGATAGAGTGTTCACTTTCCCTTATACCATACTTGACAATTTCCATCACACATTACAAGTCCCATATACAACATCCATTCTTTGGATCTAACATGTCATTGGTTCTTTGGGATTTGGCACACTTATGTTCACACTCCTTGTGTAGGGACAAAAACTATTGTCCTAGAGGTTGATGTAGCTAAAAGAATGGAAAAGCATATAATGGACACAACAAAAGAAAAAGAAGAAAATAAAAATGCAAAAGATGGCCAAGGACATATATTAACACGTGGGCAAAAGCCAAGCATGAGTTTGTTACCCACCCAAATGGGTAACCCTACAAGAGAACATTTTTCTCCTATCCTTGAAAACTAGTTGGCCCACCACATGGCCAGTAACCCCTAATAGCGACCTCTAGCTGATTATATGTTGTTATATCTCCCCCACTTGCATCAACCATATGCTTGTCACCCATTTGGCATGAGCACATGGATGAAGGTGGGCTTCCACTCAAAAGGTACTTCAATCATTCTGCAAACAAGTGCTTATGCTTGTTTGTCTTTGGGCATTTAATATGGATTATTGGGTGATTTGGAATAAGGATGGGTTTTGACCATGATCTTGTTATCTCACCTTAAATGGGAGGTTAATCTTTGATTCTAGTCTAGTGGGACCTCCCTTAATGGCCCAATGGGTATAGGAGGGGCACTACTTGGGAAGCCCTGATTGAGATAGTGTAGTTCCATGTATTCCTATGTCATACAACATACATTACAAGCCGATATCTCACCTCCATTCTTCAGGTTCAACTGACCATTGGTTTTTGGGATTTGGCACCTAAACAAACTTTTCTCTGGGAGGTTGATGCAGCGAAAAGAAGTAACTAAAGCATATCATGGCCATAGAAAAATTGAAGGAAAGAATGTCAAAATGCAAAAGATGCCCAGGGACATACAAATTAGCACATGGGCAAAAGCCTAGCATGAGCTCTACCTCACTCATTATGGTCACCACTCGGTTTATGAGCACATGTTGCTCTATGACATCATAGGAAGGAAACCTTGCATGTCCCAACCCCGATAAGCAATAAACCGACTCATCATGAAGGGGATACCCATAAAGACCTTTTTGTAGTGCCCTAGCTAGATTTGGGACCACAGGGAGCCTTTGAGGTGGATTTGAGGGCTAACCCTCAAATCTTGATGTTTACATACTTTTGCATCACATTTGACAACTTTTAGCACTTGGGCATGGCATTTGGAGGTTATTTCATGCATGACATCATCCCTAGAAGCTTGTTGACTCACACGTGGGTTTATTGGAGCATTTATAATTAAAGCTAGTGGGTTGGCTTGTAACTCAATCATATGTCATCATCAAACATGTTTTTATGGGCTTATTAGGATAATTCGACGCCATCCTCCTCATATAAATAGAGGAGAGGATGATTCATTCTATTCATCATCACTTGTGACTAATTCGGCTATCTTAGGAGATTTCTACTTCTTTGTATCATGGAGAAGAAGTGATCTATGGAGTATTTAGTCTATTGGAGCTATTTCCTTGCATTTGGAGACGTTATCTTGGATCAACATTGGATTATTTATGCTTTCATCTTGTAAGTGTACCTTCATTGCTGAATTTTTTATTTCATGTCTAATGTATGGAATGCAATGGTTGGGGTTTTTCTATTGCACCATTGATTATTGAATATTAATTGGTATATAATCTAGATATCATCATTGCATGCATTACTCATATGTGGAATATGAATGGTAGTCCCCTTGGTGAACTCTTGTTGTAGCTCTCCCAAGTGTCTTTGATCCCTCACAAAGATAATAGCTAGGGTTTTGTGCTAGGGCATCAAAACATCCTTACTTTTTTGTCAGAATTAGCTAATTTATAACATCCATAGACTCTATCAACGCAAGGTATAGGCAATGGCCTTGTCTAATTGGTGATCAAATCTTATTTCATCCACAAATTGAATTTTTCACTCTTCTCTCTCTCTCTAAATTCATCCCTCTTAAGGATAAGCAACCTAACTAGGGCTTGGAGAAGAATTGCATAGGAGAGGAATTTTGGGTGGTGGAAAGATTCAACATCAAGGGTATATTTAGTTGCCTCAAAATCAACCTCCTTAGTGTTCAATCTTTCTGTTTAAGACCAATGTTTTAAAACTCTGACTCCGGTTCAGAAACGGCTGAGGGTCGACTCCGACTCGGTATCGACTCGGCTGGTTTGATTTCAATGACTTGATCGTTGTAAAAAATACATTAAATATTTATTTTTTTATAAAAAAACATAATTTTAAAGATTTTCATTCATGTTTCCAAACACAAAGCTTTAGAATATAGAGAGAAGACAACATATGATCAAAGTAGGCTCATGAATATATTCATTATATCAAAATGCCACCCAGTGCACTGTCCAATGCAAAGTTCATACTTAGCCACCAATGGTAGGATTCTTTTCTGCCTCAGCCTAAGGACAATCACTAGACAACAACAACAATAATACCAATTCTTTGCCCCTAATGAAGTCTCAAAATCCTTGATTTAATTCTGGTCAAGCTCCAAAACAATCAGAGGTAAATATGTATTTATTAGTCCATTGCCTGAACATTTTCCTTTTTAAAAACATTGTATGGCTCAATGCATTGTTTTAGTTTTCTAATTCATGCCACTAGGATAACCATACTTTGGCCTTGTAATTTTCAAAACTTTCTCATAGTGATAGATTACTTTAGGGCTATAAATATGCAATAAACAACAACCCAACCATTGATATGTAGAGGAGGCAGAACAACTTTTGACAAATGTGCTTCATGATTTTTGTCAAAGCGCTGAGCCAGCCAAGTTGTTATTGAGCCGACCGAGTCATTACCGAGTTGGCCGAGTTGTTACCAAGCTGACTGAGTCGATCGAGTCGACCGAGTCAATGACTGGCTCGGTAACAACCCAGCCAGTTGTTCTGTTTTGGCCACCGAGCCGACCCGACCAGGCATTGGCTCGATCTGAATCGGCCGAGTCAGAGTTGACTCAACTGTTTTTTAAAACAATGGTCTATGATCCTCCACTTTTACTTAGAAATGGATTGCAAATTTTGGGGGTAGTAAACATACAAGGAAGAACTAACACCTCCTCTCTAATCACTTGATTGGCATAAAGGTTAGAAAGTAACTCTTGGTGATGACTCAACTCTACCATTCTTTGGTTGCAATACCGTTCAAATTGATAAAGCTCAACACAAAGATGTTCTCTATGTTCCTAGAGTGGGACCAAATCTTCTCTCTATTTATTGCATTACTCACACCAATAGAAAGGTGAAATTTTAGCTAGATATATGGGTTTTTTAAAACATCAAGGGAAACTTCATAGTTGTCACCTCAAGACATTGTGATGAACCCTAACATATGTACAAGCTAGGTATGTTTTCTCTAGCTCTAATTTCAAATAATTCATTGCAATGGTGGCCAATAGAGGTGATGAAAATAAGCTATGGTACTTGTTAGTATATGTAGCATCAGATGTGTTCTAGCCATGAAATTTGGTGGATAGACTCGAATACATGAGTTCTCCAAGGACCAGAATTTGTTTTTGGAATTCCACCTAGAAGTGTCTCAATTAGATTATTAGTCGTTTTTTAAATATTTCCTAAGTCTAAACATAGGGATTATGGTTAATTAATCAGTATTAATTGAGATAAGGTGACAATCATCTAGAAACTCACACAAACCGACTCCAAGATGATCCTAGCCATTGATTAATTTTTAATCTTGGTTGTTGGTGCTCCAACAATGGATTATAAGAGGAAGTCGATGGACACTTGGAGGAGACACTTTTGCAGGTCGATTTTCTTGGCAGATCGATTTCCAAAGAGCAACAACGGTTGTTGGAGAGCCAGAGATCGAAGAAGGGTAAGTGCGGGGCAGAGACAGTGATCTAGAGGAAGTGTTCCAGATCTGGAGAGACAAAAACAAGTGACAAAAGTGGTCCACGCAGAAACATCACAGGGGCTGCGCAGTAGCTGAAGCAGAGCAGTTCGATTTAGCTGAGGAGGTCGATTCAGTTTCCAGAGGTCGGATAGTCTTCCAGAGTGTCGGAGAGTTACTTCTAGCAGCAAAGTCAAGCTAGATGGTTCTTCCAGAGGCAGATTCGAGCCACACGTGTGAGAGGCAGCACAGATGGACTTACGTTGGGGTTTGGACGACCAGTTTTATGTAGAAGCCAGTGTCGGGATTGTTTGTGGGGTGAGAGAATTTTTTTCTTTAATTATTTGTGTCAAATACTTGCTGATTGGATTGCCAGTTGGGCATCCATAGATTGTACTCAGATTTCACTGTTGCATAATAAAATAAAACCCTCATCTGCTGCACCAATTTTCTGGCTTTGGGTTTTTCCGAGGACTTTTGTCCAAAAACAACGATGTTAATTTTTATTTGTGCTAACATTTCTCAGTTCCAACACTATTTTATTTCCGTGGTTTTTATATGTGAAGATTGTAGTGTGTTTATTTCAATGTTGTCGTAGCAATAAACTGAATAATTAATTTATCAGTTAGAAGAAATAGTACCAGTTTCTGCAATAGGATTCCAGCTGTAGGAATTTTCGCAGTACTTTTGTCTCATTCACACCAACTAATGATCCTCAAGCCACGTGAGTTTTCTTTTCTTGCTAAAAGACTTCCATGGATCAATCCTTCTTCTACTTGTGTTTACAAGGAATGCATTGAAGAAATTTCAACTCCCACTCCGGTTATCAGTTTTCCTTATCACTCCATGCATTTAGTTTTAAATCCGAGCATGATAAAAATTCTAAAATCTGGAAATGATAATAAGTTTCTAAAAACACAAATTTAGAGATTTTAGAACTGTTGTAATTGCAGAAATAAAACACAACAAAATTATGACAGCCACACACAGAAAATAACACAGTGATTTTTGGTCAATGCGACCTTGGAAAAACCACCTACAACTCTTGGGGAAAACCAGTTTGAGAGCTTTTCTTTATTTCTAAATATGCTTTTACAGAGAAACTAAAATACACAGTAAAAATTCTAGCAACCACAAATTACAACTTATCGATTTCCGTGCCTGAACTCTGCCTCGAAAATCATACCAATCAACAAACAGCGAAAACAGAAATTTTTACAGCAATAAAACAACATTAAATGTTGTACGGCCAACCTCGAAAAATGTGCCTAGAACTTGCTGTCCTTCCTTGAGTTTTGTGTCTTTCTCTTGCTATACGGTTTTTCCTTTGGATGCGTGCCAATAAATGCTGCACAAATTCGTTGAAATGTCTTCTTGTTGGTCTCCTTCACTTCCTCACTGCTCAGAAATTTTCTCCTTGCTCTCTCCTCTTTCTCTCAAATGCTCATGAAAGAATGAATGATCTTTTCCTCTTCTCTTTTCCTTTTATTCTCTAAATGACCTTTTGGGTTACCGTAAGATCTAATGGCTGAGATTCATTTAGATCAAGGAATGAGAATAAATGTGCATTTAATTCTCACTTTCTATTTTTTAACTCATCCACTTAAATAAAGACCCACTTAGCCTTTTATTTCCATAGTCACTTTTTCACTTTCTAATTCTTCATTCACTTTAATAAAGTCACCTTTAAATTAGAATGTAACTTTAGCACTTATAAAGTCACTATTAAATTAAATTGACTTTACCACTTATAAAGTCACTTTAAGAGAAAAGTAAAAAATAAATTTGGACACTTTTCCCTAGGCCAAAGATCAAAGCCTTAGGGAACCACTTGTCCTCTAGTACCCAAATTTTAACACTTCCTCTTACCAAGGAAAGCGTTCCTCACCACTCCCATCTTGTCTCTGAAGTATACATGCTTGCCACGTGGTAAGGCTTTGGTGAAAATGTCCACTACCTACTCATTTGGGGAAATGTACTCAAGCTTGACAACGCCTTTTTGGACATAGTCTCTAATGAAGTGATACTTGATCTCAATATGCTTTGACCTGTCATGAAAAACTGGATTTTTTGTGAGTTTTAAGCAATTCTGACTATCACAGTAAATCACTGAAGGTCTCAATGCCTAACCAAATAGACCAAACAACATCTTGTGAAGCCATATGGCTTCACAACTAGCCAAACTAGCAGCGATATACTCTGCCTCAGCTGAACTCAATGCAACGAACTGTTGTTTTCGGTTAATCCACGACACAACTGTCGTTCCCAACCCAAAACAACACCCGGAAGTACTCTTCCTATCTGAAGCACAACCTGCCCAATCTGAATTCGTGTAACCTGCCAGTCTCACTCCATCACCCTGTCTATAATTCAGACCAAAATCCACTGTCCCCTGCAAGTAACGAAGAATGTGTTTTGTAGCTACCCAGTTCACTCCCCTGGGCTCACACATGAACTGACTCATAGTGTTAACTGCAAAACATATATCTAGTAGAGTGTTGACCAAATACATCAAACAACCAATCAACTGTCTGTATAGAGTAGGATCCACCAACTCGGAATCAGAAGCATGAAGCTTCTTTTAGTTAGTGATCATAGGTGTAGACATGGGTTTGCAGTCCTCCATGTAAAATTTGCTAAGAATATCCACAATGTACTTCGCTTGTCCCAGTAAGAAATGCCCCTCCCCTTGCCACACCTCCAATCCTAGAAAATAATGCATCAAGCTGATATCCTTCATCTCAAACTCTGAAGCAAGATCTCTCTTGCAGCCCTCAATGAGTCTCTTTGCACTAGTGATGATCAAGTCGTCAACATACAACACCAGAATGAGAGGCTCCTCACCCACCACAATGAAGTATAGGTTCGGATCAACCTCACTCTTTGTGAAACCCAACTGCTGCAAGTATGTATCAATCCTCGAGTACCAAGCTTTAGGAACTTACTTCAGGCCATAGAGTGCCTTTTTCAATCTGCATACATGGGACTCCTTCCCATGCACCTCAAAGCCCTGCGGCTGCTCAATATAAACCTCTCCTGAATGAAGCCATTGTGAAATGCAGTCTTCACATCCATTTGGTGGATTTTCCAACCCATCTCTACTGTAATCGACATAATGGAGCGAATAGATGTATACCGAGCTATGGGAGCGAAGGTCTCCTCATAGTCAACTCCCTCTACCAGTGAGAACCCTCTCGCCACAAATCGAGCCTTGAACTTCTCGACGTTGCCATCTGCAGCATGCTTTATCTTGTAGAGCCATCTGGAAGTAACAACTGATTTACCTTCAGGCCTTGGCACTACCTCCCAAACATCATTCTTCATAATAGAAGAATACTCCTCCATCATGGCCTCTCTCCAGACCTACTCGTTGGCTGCCTCCTCATAACTAGAAGGCTCTGAGTCAACAATGCTTGTTACCAATGCCATGTAATTACATAACCGCTCAGGTGGTTTACTCTCTCTAACCTGTCCCTTTGGCCCAACAACTGATGTGACCTCGCGCAAGGTATCTTGAAGCCACTTGGGCTTCCTCTTCCCTGAGCGTATTTCTCCCACCAGAGTGAAAGATTCCTCATCATCATCAGAAGCTTCAACTCCTGAAGGCCTGCCAACTGACCTCATGCCTGAACCTGTGCCTATAGATACTGAAGTATCGTGCAAACTATCCATTAGTGGACTACCTTGTGAACTGCCCTGCATATTGCTCGAAGAACCACCCACCTGACTCTGAGAGCCACTGATGGCCCTGACACTGTAATCGACTTACCTCCTGATCCTTGACCACTGGATCCCTCTGACTGACTCAACTGCTCCTGAGGGTCTGGTGACTCTGGATACACTCCCATGACCTCCTAAAAGCTCTCTCCTCCTCGAACTTCACATCCCGCCTGACAACCACTTTCCTCTGCGCAGGAATATAAATCCGATAAGCTTTCGAGGTCTCGCTATAACCCACAAAGATGCCCTTGTCTGCAGTGGGCTCTAGCTTGGTCCTGTTCTCCTTGGGGACATAGGAATATGTAAGGCACCCAAAGATACGAAAGTGCCCAACATCAGGCTTCTTCGTAGAAAAAGCCTCCTCTGGAGTCACATTTCCCAAGGCACGATGTGGACTCCTGTTCTGCAAGTACACAACAGTGTTGCTAGCCTCTGCCCACAAAAATAAAGGTAATCCCTGATCATGAAGCATGGCTTTGGCAGCCCCTGCAATGGATCTGTTCTTCCTCTTTGCAACCCCATTTTGCTGGGGGTAGTAAGGAACTGTGAACTCCCTCCTAATGCTTGCTTCAGCACAAAAATCAACAAACTCACCAAGGGTATACTCCCCTCCATTGCCCGACTTGAGGACCTTGATCTTCCTACCTGTCTGGGTCTCCACAAGAGCTTTGAACTCTTGAAACCACTTGAAAACCTCACTTTTGGTCTTCAAGAAATAAATCTAGGTCTTCCTGGAGTGGTCATCAATGAATAAAACATAGTACTCATAGCCACTCAAGGATACATGAGACATCCGACCACTCACATCGGTATGAATCAAGTCAAGGATCCCGGTCACTCTACTGTCACTGTGGGGAAAAGGGGATCTAGCAAACTTCCCCATAGCATAGCCTCTGCATACATCAAGGTGATCAGAACTGAAATCTGGCACACTAGTAGTGATCTCCCGCAATGTACTCAAGGCCCCATGATACATGTGCCCCATCCTACGGTGCCAAATCTCACACAACTCTGAATTGCTAGATCTGTTGTCGGTCCTTTCCCGGGTGCTGCTACTCAATACCATTAGGGGCTGGAATGAGAACTTGTACACTTTGGCATGGCGCACACCAATCTCTCTAGCTGAAGAAGCTGGAGTTCCCCTCAAATATATAAGCACCTGCCCTCTCTTGAACAACACATCATACCCTCTATCCTCGAGTGCTGAGACGGATATCAGGTTCTTCATTCCAGGCACATATAGAACATTTGACACTTTCAAGGGAGGTTTGGGTCCCCTATCAAATGTCAATTTCCCCACACCGATTGCTCTAACAAAGCTATCATCACCAAGTACTACCTCCATATCAGTATCACCCTCTGAAAGCTTTGAGAAGTACTCTCTGACCCCTGTCATGTGGCGAGAAGCGCCACTGTCAACATACCAAATGCTAGAAGATGCTCTGCTAGTAGTGGGAAAGGCACACTCCCTATGAACTTGTATGGTAGGTGATCTTGCACTAGTGGCCTCACAAGCTATGAACCCAAACACCCGATCAAATCTCTTTGAGAAGCTCTCTATCTCTGCAGAAACTGCCATGGATTTGTCTTTCCTTTTTTTGTTCTTCTTCTCCGAACACACAATAGCATAGTGTCCCAACTTTTGACAATTCCAACATTTGACTTTGGAATAGTCCTTCTCCTTGTTCTGCTGCTTGCCTTTACCTTTGCTTTTGCCTCCACTGTTGGAAGCTTGCTTCATTGCTCTAGCCTTCTTGCCTCTTGCTAATAATGCCACATTGTCATCCTCCTCCACTTGTTTCACTACCCCAATATGGTTCTTTCTTATCTCATTTTGAATGCAATCATCCCACAACCTCTCCCAATCGGGAAGGTTTTCCCGTGCAACAATGGCATTCACAAAATTCTCCCAATTCTTGGGAAGACCATTCAAAGCAATTCTCACCAACTCAGTGGGTGCAATGATCTCACCTACCACTGCCAACTCATCTCTCATTGAAGTGATCTTTGTGAGGTATGTTGTAGCACTGTCAGTCTTAGCCATTTTAATGGCTTTCAGTGTCTCCTTTAGGATCATTTTTTTGTTTTCATTTGAGCTCTCGTAAAGACTGGTCAAGGCTGTCCACATCTCATGTACATAAGTCTTTCCTCTCACATGAGGAATGACATGGTCTTTGATTCCGTCCAGAATCAATCTTTTTGCCTTAGCACTCTTTTTGTTAAACTCTGCCAACTATACAGGGTCAGCAAGTACTGCTACTTGGTTCTGTGTAGTATTTACCATAATGCCCCAGACTTCTGCGTCTTCAAAGATGCTTTGGATTCTCTCATTCGATGCACTGTAGTTGTTTTGCCCATCCAACCCATCTTCAACTCTCAAACCCAAAGACATGTTTCACTGTGCTATCAAACTGAAATTTCCAAATCTATGGTAAAGGTTTATGTTTTCTGTGTAAAAATCAATTTGCTATAATTTTCACTTTGTTGTCCCAAACTGCACTTTTCAGCCAACCAAGCTTTGATATCATGAAGAAATTTCAACCCCCACTCTGGTTATCAGTTTTTCTTATCACTCCATGCATTTAGTTTTAAATCCAAGCATGATAAAAATTCTAAAATCTAGAAATGATAATATTTTTCTGAAAACACAAATTTAGAGATTTTACAATTGTTCAAATTGCAAAAATAAAACACAACAAAATTATGACAGCCACACAGAGAAAATAACACAGTGATTTTTTGGTCAATGTGACCCTGGAAAACCCTCTACAATTCTTGGGGAAAACCAGTTTGACGGCTCTTCTTTATTTCTAAAAACGCTTTTACAGAGAAATTGGAATACACAGTAAAAATTCCAGTAACCACAAATTACAACTTATCTCGATTTCCATGCTTGAACTCCGCCTCGAAAATCGTGCCAATCAACAAACAACGAAAACAGAAATTTTTACAACAATAAAACATCATTAAATGTTGTACGGCTAGCCTCAAAAAATGTGCCCAGAGCTTGTTGTCTCTCTTCCTCGATTTCTGTGCCTTTCTCCCGCTGTACGGTTTTTCCTTGGGATGAATGCCAATAAATGTTACTGTTTAGATTCGCTGAAATGTCTTCTTGTTGCTCTCCTACACTTCTCACTACTCAGAAATTTTCTCCTTGCTCTCTCCTCTTTCTCTCAAATGCTCATGAAAGAATGAATGATTTTTTCATTTTCTCTTCTCCTTTTATTTTCTAAATGACCTTTTGGGTTATTCTAAGATCTAATGGCTGAGATTCATTTAGATCTAGGGATGAGAATAAATGTGCATTTAATTCTCACTTTCTATTTTTTAACTCACCCACTTAAATAAAGACCCACTTAGCCTTTTATTTCCATAGTCACTTTTTCACTTTTTAATTTTTCATTCACTTTAATAAAGTCATCTTTAAATTAGAATGTAACTTTACCACTTATAAAATCACTTTTAAATTAGAATGTAACTTTAGCACTTATAAAGTCACTTTTAAATTAAATTGATTTTACCACTTATAAAGTCACTTTAGGAGAAAAGTAAAAATAAATTTGGACACTTTTCCCTAGCCCAAAGATCAAAGCCTTAGGGAACTACTTGTCCTCTGGTACGAAAATTTTAACATGCATGATGGGTAAGCATTACCAAGATTTATTTTCAAAGGAAAACTCAAGACAAGTATCTAAACCCCTTTTAGTTAATACACAATGATATTTGTGGTCCCATGGCCACTTCTTCTCTTAGGAAAGCCAAGTACTCCCTCACCTTTATTCATACTTTTTCTTAGTTTCTTAAGGTCTACACCATTAAACCCAAGGATAAGGTGTTTTTTTGATTCCTAAGAGTTTAAAAACCTTATTGAAGCCCAATGTAAGAGAAAGAACAATTGTCTTCAGTCTAATAGGGGAGTAGAATACATTGGTACTTCCTTCCATCAATTTCTTCACTCACATAACATCTCTTGGCTATAGACTATTCCTTGTACTCCTCAATAGAATGGTGTTGTTGACCAATAGAATGGAAATGGGCCATTGTATGCTTCGCTCTTGAAACTTTCCTTCTAGGGAGAAGTGATTATCTATGCAACATTTATCATCCACACACCTACTCATGTTGTCTATGATATGATTCCTTACGAGTGCTTGCATGGGGAAAAGCCCTCTATTTCACATTTCAGGGCTTTTAGAACAAGTACATGGGTCCACCCACCTCATGTAGGGCACACTGTATCACCTGTACAATACTTCTCACTAGCATATGGTTGGGTGTAGCGAGTCTTTCAAGAAGTGGGCTTTTACCACTCTTATCGATGTTATTGACTTTCTTACTCAACATTCTCAATGGTCAAAGTCACCCCCTCACAAGCTCTTGTTTTGGTTGGCCCTCCTATATCTAACAAATCTGAGTTAATACCACTAAGGACTCTTTTTAGCATGAACAATTCTAATATCAATCATGAAGGTTTTCTTTGCAAATAGTATGGCTTCTAATGACGCAACTTCATCATGATGAGGGGTTGGTATGGTGATCGTTTATGATAATATATTGATATAATTCCATCTTTATGGCCCGTTCTTTATCTTAAGGGGAATGTTGAAATCATTTAGCTAATCTTCACTTGCAACCTATAGCGATGGAATTTCATGAGTAAATTGTTGATCACAAGGAAATATACCCATCAAATATGGTCACAACTCTTCACTACCCATCATTAATCTTCCTTGAAGTCACATGAAATTTTCCCATCAAATATAGTCACAACTCTTCATTACCCATCACCAATCTTCATTTAAATGCACCTTTGTTGAAACGGAGGCGAAGGAGAGCTAAGAAGGGGAAGTTGGGGAGGGAGGGGAAAATTATCTGACAAAAGGAAAAGGAAAAGAGGTTTGTAGCCCAAGGAAGAGAAAAAAGAACCTCTAGATATGGGTTCAACACATGAGGAGAAACTGAAAGGATGAACTATTGATTAGGTCTCACCATGAGTTACTGAAAAGGTGATAGTTGGGGTCCAAACTACTTGCCACATCTAAAAGGATGGAATGACTCAAGAGTTGACTTGAGCCACGTGAGGTCCTAGGCTTAGCTCAAGAAAAGGCAAGGTGAGGCCAAAAAAAAGAGGGTTTGCTTATCTAGATTATTGGACTTGTGCTCATTTCAAGAGGTTTGATTCCATGCTTCATATGTTTTGCATATGCATATACCATCAAAAATGAGGACAAAATAGTTCATTTACCCAATTCTTCACGTGTGCCTAGTTAGCCTTTTTAAACTAGTTTACAAAAGTAAAATAAAAAGGGAAAGGAAAAAAACTAGGCCTCTAAATCTATCTAGGGAAACTAAACAACTTTATTAAGTGCTTATGAATCAAAATTTACTCGAGCAAAATACAAGACCTTAAAAAGAGGGAGTATATGAGGTAGCAATATTATAAATAGTTGTTTGGGGTGTTTTTTTATTATAATGGAAACAAGTCTGTTTTACACCTCAAATGCTATATTACCAACATGATCTACACCACTCATTTGAGATTACAGGCTCTAACCATCTTGAATTTAGATATGCACTTGATGTGCCATCATGAGATTCATTATCTTGATTATGAATCATGTAATATTTAAATTAGATTCTTCTGAATTAATCACAATGAGCATTTTTTAAGTTGACGTTTTGAACCAACAAACGTGGATCATCATCAGGACACGAATGAGAAATATGATTTATCTTGATGATGAACCACATTGGTTGGTTCAAAATGTCAACCCAGTAAATGCTCATTGTGATGAATTTGGAAGAATCACATTTAAACATTATGAATCACAGAAACTTGAACTCATAAATCATGTAATATCTAAACAAATAAACCTATTCAATTTTGATAAAAACAACCTATCATGGTATGACCCTTTTATGCAATGAATTTATATTGTGTCAGTTTTTCCCTATGTCTATTAATATCTATGGTCTTATTTTATATTGTATGGCTTAATGATGTGATGACATTTCCAAAATTATTTAGAATTATTAAACTAAAACTATTATACTATCAATCTCATCAATTGATATCATTTGAAAAACTGCGATGTTAGCGCGCGCTCTCTCTCTCTTTATCACACTCACACACACACACACACACATAATATAACATGGTTATACTTATTTATAAAAATGAAAAATCTCAGTCATAAATTAGTTCTACATATTATTATTAAACTTTATCAATGCACTAAATAACATTTGGGTTAACTTTAGTAACCATTTGTTAGTTTGTGTAGCTTAGACAAGTGTTC
This sequence comes from Pinus taeda, assembly GCA_000404065.3. Taxonomy (NCBI): domain Eukaryota; kingdom Viridiplantae; phylum Streptophyta; class Pinopsida; order Pinales; family Pinaceae; genus Pinus; species Pinus taeda. Next base: position 226,215 of record APFE030829167.1, on the reverse strand, counting down.
TAGTCTTAGATTGTGTCTAGATTGTGTCTATGATGCTAGAGAACACATTTTCTCCAATACCCATAAAAGGTTTTGCATGAGTGGGCCTTGATTAGAATTAATTAGGTAGTTAATTAATTGTCCTAAGTTTAACGTATGGAAATGGCTTAATTAATCAGAATTAATTGGGGTAAATCGATTTTCCTCTAGAAATTTCCGAAAAAGTCATGAGAATGGGTCAAGATGATCTTAGCCATTGATTGAGATTAGATCATGGTCGTTGAGTCATCAATGAAACACTATAAGAGGAGATCGATGGGCACTTGGAGAACACACACAAAAGATCAGTGAGATCAAGCCATAGATTTGCAGTGATAGCAAGGGCGTGGGGGCATCAACTAATCCGGATTTAAACAGGAGCGCAATAAGTTACAAATATAACCATAAATACAAAGATGCAGTAAAAATAACACTTCATTTCATTAATATCAAATACTAAAATATGCTTATTAACAGAATGGAAATAAGACTAGCTCGGGCGATGGTAGCTTATCTCTGAGAAGAGATGTGGCGGCTACGCGCCTCTGAACTATGTTACAATGAGGTTCAAGGGCCTTTTTATTATTGAACAATAAGAACAAACTCTAAACAACCAAAACCCTAACCCGAGGAGATGTAATGCCAAGAGTTTATGGGCCTTGTTGGGGTTAGTTGGACAACCAACTTCTTGAGGTCGCGACTTGGTCATATTATCTTTGTTTGACACGCATGATACCCCGTTAGAAAGATCTCTTCAAGGACTACGACGGAAAAGATGATTTCGCTAAAAAACTGGTGGCGATAGATTGCTAAAAAAACGTCGTTTAGGGCCTCAAAATGGCTCCGGAAGTTTAGGACCCGAAAAATTGTTAAAAATAGTAGATTGTGCTACAATTAAGGAAACTAAAAAATTGAAAGAAACAATGGTGGGGATCCAAGTGGAATTGGCGGGTGGCCACCAATATCCACCTGGATCATTCCTCTCTCTTTAGGAAGGAATGGTCCCCATTGCGTTGAGTTCCTCCATGAGATGAGGAAACTTCTGCGGAACTTGGTCCCTGGTGAACCACTTGCCCTGTTGAAGGAGTTGGCCTGCTTTGACAACTTGATACAGTTGGATCTTCTGCTGGCGAGTGTGCTTGATCTGCATGTCCATGATCCGATCAGTTGTGGCTTGTTCCATGCAATCTAGATTTAACTCTGTACGTGTGAGTTGTTCTGCAATGTCTGATGTGTCTAGCGATAGTGGGAAGTACGGTCGAAGGCGGTCCACATTGAACACTGGGTGTAGGCCAAGGAATGGGGGAATGTTGAGCTCAAATGCATTGTTTTCCATAGCCTTAGTAATGGTGTAAGGACCATATCGGAGTGGTATGGGCAATGTTGCACGAAGCGGGGACGTTTTTTTGGAAGTGAGGACACGAAAGCATTATTTTCCAAAAATCTAGGAAGCGAAACGTCTGCTATATATATATATATATATATTTGCATTTATACTCAGAACAAACATCCCAAATACCAAATTAATTGTAGAAGACATGAAAACATGCATATTTTTGCATAAATCAAGATAGATATGGCATCCATGATTCCATTGTAGTTACTTGTATGTACAACAACCATCTATATTCTAGCGATTACAAACATACGTCAAATTTTTAAGCATATTATAAAACATAAAACATAGAGCATATTATGATTTATCTAGCAAGTGAGCAACTGTCAACATTTGTCATGTCCAAAATTCAAATAATAATGTTTACAAAATATGTCACTTGGTCACCGCCAAGACAAAAAAAGTTCAAAATTCAAATTCACAAGCCTACAAGTCTAATGAGTAATATATGACAAAAGTAGTAGATTGTGAATATATCTACTAATCTCTTCTCCTTCCACCACGAAGAGAACGAGGCAACAGGCCTCCACCTAGTGGCAATGAAGAAGACGGTGCTTGTGGAAGTTGTGGCAGTGGCACTGAAACTGATGAAGAAGAACCCCCTGTTGTTGGTGTTGAACCATGGAACCTAGGAACCAAGGGACCAGATAGGGGTGGGGGTGGCATATCAACACGATCATCATCATCCTGGAATCGCTCAAAAAATTCATGCAAAAAAAAAACACTAGTTCACAAAAAAATTAAAAACATGAATTAGAGAAATGCTTTATAAGGAAAAATTGGAAAATTCATATCACAATGGGCATACCTGGATAAGAGTATCCTCTAATTTCTCTAATCGCAACACTCCATCCTCCAAATTGGGCTCCTTTGGATTCTTGTCCCAAATCAACAGGTCGTTATTAGACTTTGCCTCTTCACAGTAATGGGACAACAATCGCAAGTTGTAATGAACATAAACCAAGCTCTCTGTTTGGTATAAACTCAACCTGTTCCTTTTAACACTATGGATGAAAGAATAAGAGCTCCAACACCTCTCTACAGAAGAAGTGTTTACCACATGTGATAGCACCTGCAATGCCAAAGTTTGTAGAAGTGGAGTACCCCCTCCATGCATGTTCCACCACTCAAGAGAAGAAAAAGTCTCTCGATCTCTAATTGCATGCATGCTCCCAAATGGACCAGTGTTAAGCATATAGTTGCTCAACTGTCTCCGTACCAATGCAGCCTCCTCCTCATTAGGATTAATTTAACTCAATGCAGCCCTATATATTTTTTTGTGAACCTCTTGATCTTGGTGTGGTTTTCTCCTGCTTCCCCCCGCGGTGCTGGGTGTTTGAAAGCCATGATGGATGATAGTATTTTAGGTGTCAAAACATATGCTAATGCATGCAATGGAACATTTAGCATTCCATTGGTTTTCCCCTCTACAGAATATAATTGTACAAGGTGGTATCTCTAGGCTCAACAATGTCTTTAATCTGCCCCAACATGCTATCCATTTGCTCATACACCTCCCCAATTACTGGTCGATCTGAATCTCCAAACTTGAACATGTAATAAATTGGTTTGTTGAATTGAAAAACATATTTAATTTGTGACCAAAAGTAACTATCAAGAACAGTGTCCTTGACTGCATTAGCACCATCTATGTCAGTGTTAATTTCATCCCATGATTCAACACACACCAGATTAGTTAAAGCTTGTCTCACCTTCACTAGCCGCCTAATGGTGAGGTAATAACCAGCAAATCTTGTCTTTTCAAGTTTAAGCAACTGCAACTTGGAGTAAGTCCATAGAAGTAGTTTACCCTTGTATGCCCTGTGATGAATTTAATGAGTTGCTTCCCTCTCCTGTAAAGCTCAGTAATCCACCCATATTCTTTGTGCTTCACAATATCATGCATCAAAAGGTTCAATGTGTGAACTAGGCACCCAGACCAAAAGATGTGTGGATAAGTACGCTCAATAATTTTTCCTGCTGCCTTACAATTTGCTGCATTATCTGTGATCACTTGAACCACATTATTCGGACCAACATCTTGATTGATTTAATAGGAGATTTGCAATGTTTTGTGCAGATGCACTGATGGAGGAGGAGTCATGGCATGTAATAAATATTGCACCACTAGAAGAAACACCAAGACATTTATCAAATGTTGGTTTCTAGTATTTGTCCACCCATCTATACAATGGATACCCCAGAATCTACCCGAATCTACCCCTCATTTAAAACTGTCCAAAGCTCTTTGAAACTAAGCTTTTTCTCTTTCTAATAAACTGTTCTAGCTTTCTCATAGTGGGGCCTTGTATCCTTTTGGGAATTCAATTGATGGCCTTACCATTTCATGCCAATAGGGAGATGAAGCCATTGGAATGGTTACACCGCAAGCACAAATAAAACGGACATCTTTCCATCCACATCATCCCTCCCAGCAAATTAAGGAAATCACCTATTGTTCTTTACCTCCAGAGCTGCAAAAAGTACCATGAGGAGATGAGCTACCAAATTTAGAGGTTGCACTTGATTCAGAATGAGTTTTTTGTTTCTTGTTTTTTTGTTGTGCAGCCTCCTCTATTTGGATGTATTTTCTTCTTTCTTCGGATGAAATGTTTGGGCAAATTTGTACCTTCACAGGACCCTTTTTTTCATCACTGTCCAGCACCCCACAAAGATGCCTCCTCACATGGGTATATGAACCACAATATGGTTTTCCTCCATGACAACCATGAAGGCACACAAATTTGTAAGTTCCACCACCCTTTCTCCCATCAAGTTTGGTCACATAGTTCCACAAGGGTGTTAATGTAACTTTCCCATCTAGTGTTTCAGTTTCCCCTTCAAGTTCATCCCCTTCCTCTTCAAACCCTTCCTCCTCATCATACATTGGGTCACTCATATTGGAATCACTATCCTCTTGTGGTTCTTCACTTCTATTCTTACTCCCCCTTGCCATCATTAAAACCAAAAGTGGAATGATACATAGAAGCCAAAAGAACACTATCTTGGAATATGGATATAGGTGGTGGACAACCTGCAAGTAAAGGAGCAAGTAGAAACAATGGGAAAGAGTAGGAGAGGGAGGAGAAAACTAAAAAAAAAATGTCAAAAAAATAAGGGAGTTTGGGGTTTGAACTTACCTCTTTAACTCTTGTAGATGAAGTCCTCCAAGCTCCTCCTCCTTCTCCTAGCTCTTCCTCCTTCACTCCAAGCTTTCCTCTCTTCTCCTCTCCTCTCCTCTCTTCTCTTCTCCAACTCTCATAAACTCAAAGTGAGCAAATGAATGAATGGGGGATTTATTCCCTTCATTTCTCACCCTAACCTCACCCTCACCCACCCCCTTTGTGCCAAGTCAACGAAAATTAAAAAAAAAATAAATAAATAAAAAAACCGAATTTCATCATCTGCATGGCACTTTTCTGGAAGCGTATGAAAGCGTGCGCTTCTCCCTCTGAAGCGTCACGCTTCGTACGCCCGAAGCGTTGTACGAAGCGTGCTTCGGAGGTTCAGATCGTGCTTCAGAGCCACGCTTCAGAAAATTCCAGGAAGCGACAAAATCAAGCGGAAGTGCGCTTCCGAATTTCCGAAGCACGCTTCCGGGGAAGCTTCCTAGATGCATTTGCACGGGACACGCTTCCAAGCTTGGAATTGGGGGGGGGGGCTTCCTGCAACATTGGGTCTGGGTTTCCGATAGGCTCCAGTAAGGCGTTTCTTTTGCAAATGCAATCAGACTCTGTCACCCACCTGAAACTTGTGTGGCACCCGATGTTGATCATGTCGCTGCTTGTACTTGGCATTTGATTTCTCCAATATGTCGTTCATCACCTGGCGGATATGTTGGATGTGCTCAATGAAGTTGTTTGCCTTACCAGTTTTGCACTGGACATGAGCCGAAATTGCCTGAGTAGCTGCAAATGGCATGGCCACATCAATGGGACATAGTTGTTGGAATCCCAAGCCCCCCTTAAAAGGTTTGTGGCCAATCGAGCTGTGGAGAGGCCGGTTATAGCTGTGTTGGACATAGGGGAGGCTCTCATCCCATGTGCGTGGATGCTTTGAGTTGTACATGCGCAGAATGTGTACGATCATCTTGTTGACGACCTTTGTCTGGCCATCAGTTTGGGGATGGAAAGTTGTGGACCTAGTGAGCTTGGTGTCTAGCATTGACCAGAGATTGGACGAAAATGTACTAAGGAACATGTTGTCCTGATCTGAGATGATAGGTTATGAGATCCCAAAGTGTACCCACACCCGTTCAAAGAAGAGTTTAGCAGTGGCTTTTGTTGTGATATTCTTCTTGCATAATGGCCATCTTTGAGAATCTGTCGACGACTACAAAAACACAGTCGTTGCTATGCTTAGTAGAAGGAAGGCCCGACATGTAATCCATGGAGATGGATTCCCAAGGTCGACTAGGGGTAGGCAGTGGAGTATAGAGGGCCTTGCTTCTTGATGGTCGGTTTGACAATGGCACAGGCAATGCAAGATCTGATGTACTTCCTGACATTCTGTCGAAGATTTGACCAAAAGAAATACTTCTGCAGTACTGCCACAATTTTCTCGACCGTGAAATGCCTAGTGGCTCGACTATAGTGTGCTTTCCAAATCATCTCGGCATGCTCGCTTGAAGGAACACAAAGGTGTCTTAGATGGCATAATAGGGCATCTTGGAGGTGAAGATCTAGAACTTACTGACCCTCCAAAAGTGTCTGGTATAAGTGGCTAATTAGAAGTCTCATGCCCACAATAGTTCAGCATGGTGGTTAACGCCACGATCGGTGGTCGACTAAGGCAATCTGCAACATTATCGGTGTTGCCCTTCTTATATTTGATATTCAAATGGAATTGTTGCAGATATGTGGACCACTTCTGATAGCGATCATTCTGCAACTTCCCTTGCGTCTATATGAACTACAGGGGCCGGTGGTCTGTGTGGATGACCGTTTCCTTCCCCAAAATGTAATGCTTCCATTGTCAGCAGGCCTGCACAATGGAATACATCTCTTTGTCATAAGTGGGATATTTCTGGATTGTGTCTAAAAGTATCTTACTGTGATATTCATTGGATGCCCCTATTGATTAAGGACTGCCCCAATAAATGGTTGTTGCAAGTCTAGTAATGTGAGCATTGGTGCAGAGCAGAGGCGATGTTTAAACTCTTTGAATGCCTTCTGTTGAGATTCAGACCAAAAGAGTTGTACTTTCGCTGCTCCCTTGGTGACTTGACTCAAGGGCCAGTGATATGAGAGAATCCCAACACGAACATACGGTAGAAATTGGCAAGACCCAGAAAGCTGCAGAGCTCTATCAGAGTGGTTGGAGCTGGCCAACCCCGAATGACTTGGATCTTGGCTGGATCCACATGCATCCCCTGTTCATCAATAATGTATCCCAGATACTGAACTTGGGTCATGCTAAAAGTGCATTTCTCCAAACTAGCAGATAGCTTGTGTTGTTGCAGTGTTTGGAGACCCTGTCGGATGTGGTGGAGGTGTTCTTCCCAACTCTTGCTGAAGATCAGGATGTCATCCAAGTATACCACTGCAAATGAGTTGGTGAATAGTCGCAAGATGTCATCCATTAGCCTCATGAAGGTTGTAGGGGCATTCGTCAACCTGAAAGGCATAACCAACCATTCAAAAAGGCTCTCCTTGGCTTTGAAAGCAGTCTTCCACACATCGAAGGGTTCGATTAGTACCTGGTGATATTTTAATTTCAAGTTGATTTTGCTGAAATATTTTCCCCCTTTCAGTTGGTCCAAAAGGTCATCAATCCGTGGGATCGGTTACCTATTGCGGATAGTGATCTTGTTTAGCACTCGATAGTCAATACAGAGTTTCCAAGTTCCATCCTTCTTCTGTACCAACACGATCGGGCTCCCACAAGGCGATGAACTTGTACGGATGTGACTTTTCTACAGCAGCTAATGAATCTGCCTCTTGATTTCGTCGTTCTTCAGAACGGAGTGCCGATAGATTGGTCCATTGGGCAGTGGCTCACCCGGGGTCAGATCGATGGAGTGCTTGACCTGACAATGCAAAAGCATCCCTGCGGGGAAGGTGAAGATGTCCTCGTACTCCTCCACGACCTTGTCCATCTATTGTTGTCCCGCGGAAGGGCTCTGTCTGGAGGTCGTGGCCACCGTCTTCTTCTTTCTCTAAGGGCGTATCATCAGGAAAACAAATTTCTCGGTTTTGGAAATGAGCTTACTGCATTGTTTTGCAGTAATCAAAGAGACGGCAGTAGACGGTGCTACCTCCGGTATCGTGTACAACTTATTTCCCAATGTAACAATAACAGTATGAGGCCTTGAATCATACATAGCATGTCGCTTCCATATGTATGGTTGGCCTAATAGTACATCACAAACATCAAGGGGAGCAACGTCACATAATACCTCATCCGTGAAGGGCTTGATGTTGTATGGAAGGCAGCACTACTAGCTCACGCGAAGATCCCGCCCTTAGTGAAGCCACCTGATGGTGTACGGTTGTGGATGTGTTGTGGTCGGTAAGCCCAACCACTTCACGACTTATGCCGAAATGAAGTTCTTTTGGCTCTCGATGTCGACAATGTACTGTAGCAGGAAACCCTTTACCCACATCTGGGAGGGGAAGAGACGCTCCTCCTCCTTTGGATCTTCGGGTTCTTCCTTCTAGATCTTCGTGGTGGTAACGGTGGTGTTGGGCTCCACATTGATAATCTGCTTCCTTTTGTCATTCCCCTTGTCGAGTTCTGACTCAGAGTCGGAACATGCATCTGATTCCGAAGCTTTTAGCTCGGCCACCAGTGACTGCTTGGCTCGACACTCACTTGTGTTGTGAGTGGAGCTCTTATGGAATTCACACCACTTTCCTGTGTCCTTCTTTGGCTTCGTGGTGTTATTCTTTGTTTGCGGCTTTGGCGGGTTGTCTTGGGCCACCCCGCCTTGGCTTTTTCCTTTGTTCTGTAGTTTGGGGGCACCTTTCTCTTGCGAATTCGCAGATCCAAAGTCTTTCTTCTTCTGTTTAAACTTTTCCTCAATCTTGACGGCATATCGGTATGCCGTGCTAAGTGAGGAGATGTTAAGGAATTCCATCTCGTCTTGGATGTACCTGTGCAAACAGCCGCGGTACTTGAGAACCAAATGCTTCTCAGAATCCTTGATACCCAACTTCGTGCCAATAGTATGAAAAACATTGGTAAACTCCATCACATCTTGGTCCCTTCCCTATCGCAGCGTTGTCCATTTTATGTATTTAGCCTCATAGCTCGCGACAGGGTAGCACTGCTCCTTGATAGCATCCCGAAACGAGTTCCAAGTGGGTGCGGCTGAAAACAATGAGTTCGTGCTTTCATCCTTTTGCTCACAGTAGGTTTCCCACTAGTCCTTGACTTGGGGGGCTACTTTGAAAAGTGCAAAAGTGATCTTTTCTCGGTTGGAAAATCATGAACAGAAAAATATCCTTCTAGTAGATTTAACCAGTTATTTACAACGTTGCATCTATTTGACCCTCAAATATGGGAATGTCAAAGTTAACTTGTACCTTAAAGGGTGTGGTGCTTCCAGAGTAGCTGTCGGAAGTAGATGCGTCGCCCTTGGGTAGTCGCTAAAGGATCTGGGCAAAGTTGTCCATCATCAAGTTCTTTTGTTGCTTGAGGCTTCTTTGAGCAAGATTTTGATAGGATCTCCTGCCCCCTCGTCTTTCTTTTCATTCGCCATGGGAGGTCATTGGAATTTGGGAGGTTGGTCTTACAAAGATTTGACTAGTTTGAGCCCTAACTCTTTATATCCCGATTGTGTTGGGGACATGCAAAGAAAAACAGAGAAAGCGCAGACCTCTCTGATACCACTGACTTGGATTTAAACAAGAACACAACAAATTACATATATAACTATAAATACAAAGATGCAGTAGAAATAACACTTCATTTCATTAATATCAAATGTTGAAATATGCTTACAAACATAATGGAAATAAGACTAACTCGAGTGATAGTAGTTTATCTCTGAGAAGAGATGTGGCGGCTACCTTCCTCTGAACTATGTTACAATGAGGCTCAAGGGCCTTTTTATTATTGAACAATAAGAGCAAACCCTAAACAACCAAAACCCTAACCTGAGGAGATGTAACGCGAAGAGTTTATAGGTCTCGTTGGGTTTAGTTGGACAACCAACTTCCTGGGGTCACGACTTGGACATATTATCTCTGTTTGATATGCATGATACATCGTTAGAAAGATCATTCCGAGGACTACGACGGAAAACATGATTTTATCAAAAAATCAATGGTGGTAGATTGCCAAAAAAACGTCGTTTAGGGTCTCAAAACGGCTCTGGAAGTTTAGGACCCGAAAAATTGCTAAAAATAGTAAACTATGCTACAATTAAGGAAACTGAAAAACTGAAAGAAACAATGGTGAGGGTCCAAGTGGAATTGGTAGGTGGCCACCAATATCCACCTGGATCATCAATAGAGCGAGTTCAACAGTGCTTAGAGATAGGATTCCCAAAGGATTTTTTCACAGCGATTTCCAGAGGGAGTTGGGGATCAATTTTTTCTACAGAAGAGGTTGATTTTCTAGTGGTGTGATTTGCTCTAGAGAATGGGTACGAATTACCCTAGTTGCATTGTCTATTTCTCCAGGAGGATGAGTTGCAGGAGCAAGGATAGATTGTAGGGGAGATCAATTTGCACATGAAGGTCAATTTTCAAGTTGAGGTCGAATTCTAGAGGGAGTCCAAGTTATTTCCTCAGCGGTGTGAGTTTTCCAGTGACACGGCCGCATGTGTGAGCCGAGAAGAAGCCAAAGGGAGGCCGAATTGATCAGAGGAGGTTGAGTTATTTCCTAGAGGAGAAATTGATTTGCAAAAGTGATGAAAATATTTTTCCAAAGGTTTGCTAATTTTTGGAAAACAATTTTTAAAATTTTCTCCATCACAAATTTGCTAAAGAATAATAAAATTACTCATTTGCAGAATTGATTTTCCCCACACTGGTGTTTTTCCATGGACATTTGTCGAAAAATATTGGTGTCCATGATTTATTCGTGTGCATAATTTTCTAAGTTTTTGTGGTTATTTAGTTTTTTAGTGAAGTTGCAGTTGTGTTTTATTCAGTATTTTCCGCAAATAATTTGCAGAAGACAAATAATCAATAATTGGGAGAATAATTACTAAGTAACTGCAACATTATTCAAAATTTCACACCATTAACTCTATTAACTTATTTAGTAATAGGAGTTACTTTTGCACTCCCACTACGCATATACAATGAGTTGCATTAACCTACTATTGTAATCATTTGTTGGACATTAATAAAATTACCTTATTGTCTTTTCAAGGGAAAAAGGGAAAAGACAAAGGGAAAAAGGGAAAAGACAAAGGATGCTTCCCCACATTCGTTTCATCCCTACCTAGTAAATCCTTCATTTCATCCCTACCTAGTAAATCCTTCGACCTAGACTAATCTGCCTCACCAAAGGGGATTGAAGCCAAACACTTTTGGCACAAAACTAGCCCGTACAACATCCCTCTGTCTTGGCCTGCGGCAGATAGGTACACTTTCTGACATTCATTTTTCCTTGGAAAACAAATGTCATTTCTGATTTGGAAAGCAGAGAAAACAGTGAAACCTAATTATGGTTTTGAATAAAAAAACCCTGTTAGCTTAACGTTATTAACCCAATTAGTAACCTTGGTTTTGTTCTGAATTGAAAAACCTGTTATAACTTCACATTATTGTAAACTAATGCTTTGTTATACATTTTGCCATTCTATTTCTTTCTCGAATGAGAGAAAACAGGTTGGTTAGTTTCCTACAGTTTTGAATATGAAACTTGGTTGTGTTTATCTCCAACATTAAATTTATTGAAAAGCAAATTTTACCTTAACTAAGTAGCTAGAGATTCGATGTGATTTAATCTTAGAGTGGATCATGTTATTTAGTGTATGGTTTGTCTCCAACTTTATCTATTTATATCGAATTATAATCATATGAACCTAATCATAAAAAGGCAGATTGTTATTGCCTGGACGTGATAAGATCTTAAGCCTTGTTACTTTAGAGTGGGTTTTCTTTCCTCTAGTATATAAGACTTTCTTGATTTTGTATGTTTTGTTTCTTCCTTTTATTGTTTGAGCAAGATTGAGATGTTATTGTTGCTTTTATAGGTGATGTTTTTTCAAAAGAAAACTAAATTTGTATTTTTCAAGAGTTTGATAGTGTGTATATATATATATATTGCAAATTTTTGAAATGGAGGCAACTGATAAGAACGAACTTAAAGCTCTTCTCCCCTCTGCCTGTTTCCTCCACAAGGCACAGAGATGGTAAGCTCAGCTAGTTGTTCGAATCGATAGTCTTCCATGAGAGTAAGCTAAAATTTATCTCCCTCTTTTCATTTACTGTACATACTACAAACAATAGCACCTAATTTACAGAAGCAGACTCTAGGTTACAGAAATATACTGATTCCATGCTATTATCCGATAAGAACATTTACAAAAGTAAAGAAGGTAGGGTGAGTTGATGAAAACAGAGCAGAGCCTAAGAATGAATATAATTTACCAAAAGGAAAAAACAAAAAAAAAAGATATCTACTTGAAATATATAAAGAAACCGTGTCCAACTAGAGTGAAATATATAACGGAAAAGAATGACAGAATGTATAACTAAGAATTCGTTTACAATACTGTTAAGTTCTAACTGGTTTTTCAGTTCAAAACAAAACCATGGTTACTAATGGGGTTAATAATGTTAAGCTAACAGAGTTCTTTATTCGAAACCATAACAAGGTTAATTGTTTCCTCTGTTTTTCCAAAGTAGAAATGACATATGTTTTCCAAAAAAAATGGATGCTGTACCTATGTGCCGCATGTAAAGACATAGGGATGATGTACGGACGAAATTACCGCTTACCGCCTTACATACAAGGCACACGTTCGGTTTCAACAGGAATACACGGGCCACGTCACACAGGCCATCTCCGGAAAAAGTAAAGAATTAAAGATTGTTCATTTTCGTTACATACTACAAACAATAGCACCTAATTTACAGAAGCAGACTCTAGGTTACAGAAATATACTGATTCCATGCTATTATCCGATAAGAACATTTACAAAAGTAAAGAAGGTAGGGTGAGTTGATGAAAACAGAGCAGAGCCTAAGAATGAATATAATTTACCAAAAGGAAAAAACAAAAAAAAAAAGATATCTACTTGAAATATCTAAAGAAACCGTGTCCAACTAGAGTGAAATATATAAAGGAAAAGAATGACAGAATGTATAACTAAGAATTCGTTTACAATACTGTTAAGTTCTAACTGGTTTTTCAGTTCAAAACAAAACCATGGTTACTAATGGGGTTAATAATGTTAAGCTAACAGAGTTCTTTATTCGAAACCATAACAAGGTTAATTGTTTCCTCTGTTTTTCCAAAGTAGAAATGACATATGTTTTCCAAAAAAAATGGATGCTGTACCTATGTACCGCATGTAAAGACATAGGAATGATGTACGGACGAAATTACCGCTTACCGCGTTACATACAAGGCACACGTTCGGTTTCAACAGGAATACACGGGCCACGTCACACAGGCCATCTCCGGAAAAAGTAAAGAATTAAAGATTGTTCATTTTCGTCTCTTTTCGATCTCGGTAAACTGCAAAGTAACACAACAATGAGCTCTTTAAAATTAAGAGACAGCGATATGCAATGAGCTCCTTAAAATTAACAAAGTAATTAACATTAATGCTACTGTAAATACCAAGAAAATGCAGAGTGTACCTGCCTGCCTAGAAACGAACGCTGAGAGGGTGGCTTTGGAATGGCCATCTTGCATTATCATGAAATATTATTTCTGATAACTCATCTTCTAATTGTATCTTGATTTTACTTCACTTGACCGAGGAAAATCGAATATACCGATGGAGGAAGGTACGCGTAGGAACTTCACTTAAGGCTCTTCTCCTCTCTGCCTCTTTTCTCCACAAGGCACAGAGATGATAAGCTCAGCGAGCTGTTCGAATCGATAGTCTTCCATGGGAGTAAGCTAAATTTTTATCTCCCTCTTTTCATTTACTGTGCTATTATCCGATAAGAACATCTAATTTACAAAAATAAAGGTAGAGTCAGTTGATGAAAACAGAGCAGAGCCCAAGAATGAATATAATTTATTCAAAAATAGACTGAATCCAGACCCTAAGTTACAGAAATAGACTGAATCCATGTTATTATCTGATAAGAACATTTAATTTGCAAAAATAAAAAAGGTAGAGCCAGTTGATGAAAACAGAGCAGAGCCTAAGAATGAATATAATGAAAAAGAAATTAGGATACCTACTTGAAATATATAACGAAACTGAGTCCAACTCGTGTGAAATTATTCAACTCCCCAATTCCCCAAGTCTCCGCTCAGTATCGTCGTTTATGTTCATGCTCCGGAAACCAGATCCAAATCCATTTAACCTCCAACCTCTATCATCTTCGCACAAACAACATACCAAACACATAACATTTAACAGACACGACCACAAATTCGCGCAGACAACACATCACGAATTGGCACAGACAACACATCCGACATGACATTGCAATTGCAAACACTTCCATACACCCATATGAACACACAACAAAATGAGACAACATTTAACAGACAATCACAAAAATTCTCACGGACAACACATTGGGCATGACATTGAAAACACTTCCATACACCAACATGAACACACAACAAAAACCAAATAGAGGAGAAGCTGAATGTGAATAAACACAGCCACTTCAGCTAATTAGATATAAATAGGGGCGCTATCTCTTCTCCCATCTTCAGGGATATTTCATTTCCCTCTTTATCTGCAACCAATTTCTTTAACTTATCTCAATTGATGGATATTGCATTCTCTGTGGAACGTTCTTGTCTCAAATCCAGCTATCAACTTTTTTCCCTATATCTCCACTGTGATTTCAAATTTGATCAACTTATTCCACCAAAGAAAAGTAGTGTTTACTCAACAAAACCTTAAAAATCCTTCGTGTATCCCATTCAAGACAGCTCAGGCTGAACATCTCATCTAAATCTTTTCTGCTATCTGTTCTCCATGAAATGATCCCCTGTAAAATGAAAAACATGTCAAATGTTGAAGAAAAACATGTCAAATGGTCGAAGAAAAAAACGGATTTAGATCAACTGAATTAAATAAATCTTGTCTCCTGTAATCAATATAAGTAATCTCTAAATTATGCGAGAAATCTCTAAATTTAAAATATATACATAAACACTTTTATAAAAGAGTCTGTACATTTATAAAATAGTCTGTTACCATCATGCAGGAAGACATACAAATATTGATTCAAGGCCGTTACAGCTTCTCCTCGCAAGTACTCGGCCATCATACCCAAACAACAATGACCTGCCCGCCCGTCCCTCGGCAGGAAGAAAAACAAATAGATAAAAGCTTTCGCCCGTCAGAGAAAAACACCAACGATGGAAGGAGTTTTTGATAAATATATGTTAAGTTTCGAATAATGGAAAAGTACGTTGATCCATCTTAAGTTTCCAATAATGGAAAGTAGATTGATAGTGACATGCACCAGAAAATCTGCAAAGAAATGCCCGCAAAAGCTTTATAATCACTGACATACTCAAATGGAAATGTATGTTAACCAGTATATTTTCATATTAAGTTTGGATATATATATTAAACAAAATATATAAAGAAATTGAAAGTTGTGTTGATGGTGACGTCTAACTGAAAAAAGCATATATATTACTATATATAGAATGATTCAAATAAAAAAATTACCTCTATTCATCCGTAAACAAAAGCATGATCATCGTTACATTTTGAAATTTAATCTTCCTTTAAAATTGGATGTTTATGAAATTACTGTAGATTTTCATTTCATTTTATAATGATTGATTTTCTTCTTTTTTTTCTATTATGATTATTATTTATTTAAATGTTGATTTCTTTTATTATGATTTATGATTTATTTGTAATTTAAAATTGGATGTTTATGAAATTACTGTAGATTTTCATTTCATTTTATAATGATTGATTTTCTTTTTTTTTTCTATTATGATTATTATTTATTTAAATGTTGATTTCTTTTATTATGATTTATGATTTATTTGTAATTGTTTGCTGGGGTGAATGCTTATTTCACACAGACAAATTGTTGTGTTACAGGAATTTGTTTATTCAATCTTACTTTTATTAATGTTTCATTAAATAAAAATAAAGAGAAATAAAGTAAGTATATATTATTTATCAATAGTTATTTTTTAATTTATTATTTTTTTTGAAAATCATAGAAATTATGGCAAAATTTTGATAAAATCAAGTAGGGATTTTTGTAAATCCAAGTTGTCAAACTTTAAGATACTGTAGATTTTCATTTCATTTTATAATGATTGATTTTCTTTTTTTTTCTATGATGATTATTATTTATTTAAATGTTGATTTCTTTTATTATGATTTATTTGTAATTGTTTGCTGGGGCGAATGCTTATTTCACACAGACAAATTGTTGTGTTACAGGAATTTGTTTATCCAATCTTACTTTTATTAATGTTTCATTAAATAAAAAATAAAGAGAATAAAGTAAATATATATTATTATCAATAGTTATTTTCTAATTTATTATTTTTTTTTGAAAATCATAGAAATTATGACAAATTTTTTTTACCTTAAATTATAGAAATTATGGCAAAATTTTGATAAAATCAAGTAGGGATTTTTGTAAATCCAAGTTATAGCTGTCAAACTTTAAGATTTTGGGTGCTCGAGAGGTTTTTGATGACGCTGAATCCATTTCACCACCAATAAAACAGGAATTTGTCTATTCAATTTTATTTTTAATAATTTTAAATTAAATAATGGTTTATAAAGGGAATAAAGTAAATATATATTATTTATCAATAGTTCTTTTCTCACAGGCTATTTTTTTCTCTGAAATTCATAGAAATTATGACAATTTTTTTACCTTAAAATCATAGAAATTATGGCAAAATTTTAATAAAATCAGGTAGGGATTTTTGTAAATCCAAGTTATAGCTGTCAAACTTTAAGATTTTGGGTGCCAGAGAGGTTTTTGATGAGGCTGAATCCATTTCTACCATAAAACAGGAATTTGTTTATTCAATCTTATTTTTATTAATGTTTCATTAAATAATGGTTTATAAAGGGAATGAAGTAAATATATATTATTTATCAATAGTTGTTTTCTAATAGACCATTTTTTTTCTCTGAAACCATAGAAATTATGGCAAAATTTTGATAAAATCAGGTAAGGATTTTTGTAAATCCAAGTTATAGCTGTCAAACTTTAAGATTTTGAGTGCCCTGGAGGTTTTTGATGACGTTGAATCCATTTCCACCATAAAAAAAACATGATTCAAGGCCTAGGTATCCTTCTTCGTGCTTTTTTTGTAAATCCAAGTTATAGTTGTCAAACTTTAAGATTTTGAGTGCCCTTGAGGTTTTTGATGACGTTGAATCCATTTCCACCATAAAAACATGATTCAAGGCCTAACATTTCCTATCATTGCTGTTGTTCTTTTTTTTAGAAAAAAATTAACTAAACAAAAAACCAAAACATATATACATAAACAATTGTCTAATGAAAATAAAAATATAACTTTCTATATAATTATTAAAAATAAATAATACTAATATATATTATTTATTAATATAAATATTTTAAAAAATAAAAATAAAAATATAAATATATATATATATATATATATATATATATATATATATATATATATATATATATATATATATATATTTGTGTAAGTAAGCGAATGTATTAAGAAAATAAAACATATTGTACAAAAGGACTGCTCGGGCAGACTAAAGCCCGAAGCTCTGCTGAGAACATGACAACTAGACCAAAGGACCTCCTACAGCACCCCAAAGAGAACGGGCAGCCGGCAAGGATAGACTATCCACCTCAGCCTTGAGGAGTAAACAGGAAGAGAGCAGTGCTTAACAAGAAGCCAACAGACGAACCAAGAGACAAGAGCCCGGCTAGGGATTCAACCCAACATGGGAGGAGTCCGCAGTGCGGCCCTTTTTACCTTTCTTTTTACTGACTTTGACCCATCCAAGATGATCCGGCTGGGATGGAAAGACTTGCACACTGAGCTGGGCAGACGGAGAGATCTCCTTGTCTGAATCCGAAGGAGAGGTCTCATGAGACCGCTTCTGCGTGAGAGGTGGGGCCGAGGACTCCTTAGAACCTGTTGGGGGCGGGTCCTGTGCAAGCGAAGCGTCCATCCCGTCCTCATCCACTTCCTCTTCATCTGAGTTGGAACTAAAATCATCCATGGGGGGCGGGTCGCAAGGTTTCCAGCTTTTGGATTTCGGCTTAGGAGCGGCCTTCTTCTTTTGGGCAGGAATTGCTGGACACAATCTATGAAGGTGCCCTGTGAGATGACAATTTCTGCAGCGGAACGCTGTGTTCTCGTAATCCAGGGTTTGAGTCCAGTAGAAGTCTCCAACTTTGAGAATGATCTGATCTGGTAATTCTTTGCTCATGTCTATTTCTGCGCAGATTCTGGCGAAGGTGTAGATGCCCTTTTCCCCCCTAGAAGTATCTGTAGCTAGAAATCGGCCTAGAGAGTTACCGATTCCTTCAAACACAGCAAAGTGCCATAAATGAACCGGGAGGTTGGGAAGTCTGACCCAGATAGGGATTTTGGTGATAACAGCAGTGGAAGGATCAAAATTTGGGAACCAAGGGGTTAAGAAGAGACCCGCCGAGTCCCAAAACCAAGGGCCCCCAGTTAATGCTTTTTGATAATCCTCACTGTCAACAAAAACTACAATGAAGAAACCTTTGGAACAGAGAAGAACCTTGCAATTGTTGGTCCAGTTGGAGTGAAACCATTTGTAGAGATCTTCTGTACGAGGCCATAACCCATTGAACCTGCAAATAATGCCAAATTCGGCAAACAGTTGGAGCTGCCTGTCCATCGTTGGATGCATTACTTCAATGGAGGGGGTTTCCTCCAGCTTGTCCACTAAGAAAGGTTTTGGAACCTGGGCTGGTGAAGCGGAGTTCGTGGGTTTCTGAGCATGGACAACATCTCTGTAAGAAAATGTTGCTGCTGAAGATGACTGTCCCGCCGCTCCCCCTCTCAAACGAAGGGAGAGAATGATGGAAGCATTTCTTTGAATGTCATAAAATGAAAGGGGCAAGAGATCTTCAAGCTGTTTACCTTTGAAGAGGAGCCTTTGAGAAGCAGAAGGAATCCTCGTCCTAAGGTACAGATCTTGCTTGAGGTCTTGCACAAGATCAGAAGAGCTCACCCACTGAAGCAAAGTTTTGCCTGAGAGGAGCGCTATTAGGATCTGGAAAGACTCGGATTGCTTCGGCATCTGCTGTCCTCTGCAAGACTGAGATGAGAGGACGCTGGAACAAGCACAGCCTGCCAGGGGCCCAAACTGTGCCTGTTTTTTATTTCCCTGCGCTGGGCAGCCGACGATATTAGCCATTTGGTGTGGCTTGAGATCTCTAAAGCTTGCTGCATCCATCTTTGTTGGGCCAAGCAGAGGCAGGACTATCATCCGATGCTATATCTCACGACGGTTTCTTAGAGACCTGCCCCAAGAGACCAGATCCCTGTGTGGTGTTTCGTCGAACACTTGCCACACATCCTCCCTGCGCAGGCATTTTTCAGGAGATTTAAGAACAAGAAAACCTGGAAGCATTTTTATTTCCAGACTGCCACTCCCTGAGTGGTACTCGGATGGAAGCTGTTTCGAAGAACGAGAGAGATAAAAAGAAGCCCAGCTTCCGGCCCCTGAGCAGTTTTGAGGAAAAAGAACCGAGCCGGGGGTAAGTATCAACAATAAAAACAACACTGAACCCTCGTGCTGAGGGAGCTTCTGCTGTAACGCAGTCAGGAAGCGGTCTTCAATCGTGGCCATGCAAAAAGCCCTGCGGGGTTTTTGGAAAATACCTACACGGAAGAGGCCGAGCTGGTAAAAATCGTTGGGTTTGAGTACTGCCCCTCCGCCGGGAGAAACCTGCTCATGAACTGAACTGCGCGGATCCAAAAGGAAAAGGAGTTAGCCATCCACAGGAACGGGGCCTGGGAGGCGAAACGCCAAGAGGGAGAGACGGGCCCTCGCTGCGTCGTTCTGGGAAGCACTGGATCGTCCAAAACCCTTAGCCGAGAGCGCCATTTTTCCTTTTTCTCAAGCTCCTTTCAGTGATCCTTCATTTTCTTTATATATAATTATTAAAAGAAAATCATTAAAATAACTAAACCAAT
>APFE030829167.1:105689-205759 GCA_000404065.3 Pinus taeda | reverse complement strand
ATATATAAGAAATTACATTTTGTAGATGGCGAGGCATATGCATATGGGGCAAGATAAATACATAGAACTGTCCAAAAAAGGCTAGAAAAGCATAACAGCTATGTCTCCACGCAAGGAGTCTGTAATCAGCTATATTGTGTCTCCAAAATTGTGTTATCTCTTCGCAGAGAGAAAATAAATATAATATATATATATATATTTTCCCCGTGGAAAAAAGTCCTAATTTCTGTTAATATATAAGAAATTACATTTTGTAGATGGCGAGGCATATGCATATGGGGCAAGATAAATACATAGAACTGTCCAAAAAAGGCTAGAAAAGCATAACAGCTATGTCTCCACGCAAGGAGTCTGTAATCAGCTATATTGTGTCTCCAAAATTGTGTTATCTCTTCGCAGAGAGAAAATAAAAACTATATACTGGATATCAAAATTTGTATGTTCATATATGAGCCACTAAACTAATATATACAACAACAAAAACTATATGGGCTTATAGTCCATTCTGCCCGAGTTTCAAAAAAGCTCTGTGCTAGTATTGATGGAAGGATCAATCAATTTCCTCCTGAATCAAGCAGTCGTTGTCCTGTCTGTGCGCTGCCGCTTTTGATAGCTGGTTTGCCCTTGTATTTTGCTCCCTGAAAATGTGATGACAGATAAAGGAATCAAATGAAGATATCAATCTCTGTGCTTCATCAAGTATATGTCTTAAAGAATAAGCATTGCAATGGGATGCATTATTAAGCCAATTGCAAACAATTTTGGAGTCACCAAATAACTGTAGATGTCTACAGTGTTGTTCTAAAGCAAAATGGATGAGATGTTTTGCAGTACAGAGTTCAGCATAATTATTAGTGCCCCTGCCAAGATTTATTTGAATCTTAAAAAGTGAGATTCCTTTAGAAAAAGGATGGCTCCCCCTCCACATCCTGTTTCTTGTGCGGAACCATCAAAATAAGCCCACGGTTTTGTTTTGTCCATGGATTCCGGGATAATGGTGCGGGGAGGGGGGATGGAGTCCTCCTCGGGGATAAGATCAAAATCAGCTATAGTATGGAGCAGGATGGTTGGCCAATGAGGGGCTTTTTGGTTGAATATGGAATGGTTTTCGGCAATCCAAATAGACTAGCAGGCATGTAGGGGCATGTTCTTGGCTTTTCCAGAATGGTCTTGACACCAAGAATTCTAGGCCTGCTGAAAGTTGGGCCCTTGCCAGGCTTTTAGAGAGGGATAATGAGCGCTAATACAATTCCAATAAGCTAGTGAGGATGGGCATTGAAGGAACAAGTGATCAGTACTCTCCTCACTATTTCGACATAAATGGCACCAAAAAGGGCCATTAAAGGACCTTTTCATGAAATTAATTCTTGTAGGGATCTTGTCAAAAAGAATATTCCACAACAGTAGACGGGACCGGGGTGCCGCCTTTAGTTTCCAGAGTAATCTCCAAACCGAGTTGATGAATTGAGGCTTGTGATGTTCCATAATTCTGATGTAGCCCTCTTTAGGAGAGTGAACCGTGTTTAGCGAAAGCCCATATGAGCTTGTTTGGTTCATCTATCAAGCGGATATGTGCCTGTGAGAGAGCTTCAGTATATTCCTACCAATCCTGTTGCCAAGGTTTGAGAATATCCAAATCTCGGGCCGATTTCCAAGCCTGTCGAAGAAAGGAGGAATTATTCCTATCTCCGATATGTTTAATGTGTATGATGCCCTTGCTATTAAGGTGCCTAATTAGTTCTGCAGGTAGTCTGTGTGCATTTCCGCAACCCACCCATGGATTAGTGCTGATATGTACCGCATTTCCTTCATTTATTCTCCAAGTGATACCTTCTCGAATTAGTGGCAATGCATTCAAAATGCCTTCCAGATATTGGAGATGTTATGGTTGGTTCCATGGACCTGTTTAAACCAATCCATCAAATTCATTGGCCAGATGTATTTCACTTGTGCAAGTCAAGCCCAAAGACTGTTGGAAGTGATAAGATGCCAACGGAGTTTTGCAGCCAATGCTTTCGAAAAAAGATCTAGTCGTTTAATTCCCCATCCACCCCATCTCTTTGGTTTGGCAAATTTGTCCCAACTGACCCAAGCGAAGATTCTGCCTGGTTGATTTCCCTTCCATAAGAATCTGCAACATATACTTTGAAGCCTGTTCAGAATACCTTTCGGTATCCAAGCTAGGGTCATCTAGAAAAAAGGGGTAGCCTCGATTACAACTTTTATAAGGATTAATCTACCAGCACGGGATATATATTTAAGGTACCATACCTGAAGGCGCTTTTCCACTTTATCAATGAGCCACGTCCACTCTGCTATCCCGTAGCCAAGGGGCTTGAGCCTGAAGCCCAGGTATTTTAGACCATCTTCCAAATTCAACTGGGTGTAAGGGAAGCACTGAGAGGTGAAAATGGTCTCATGCTGGGTGCATCCAAAGGTGCTCATAGTGGACTTCCCATTGTTCACAGTGATGCCAGTTGCCTATTGAAAGAGATTGAAAATACTATGGAGGGCTGTAGTGTCTCCAATGCTGCCATTTAGGAAAATGAGAACGTCATCCACGAACAAAAGATGGGTCAGGTAAAACTTCTCCGAGATCTTAATGCCAACCAGTTGATTTCTATTGCGAGCAGCAATGATTAATCTACTTAATCATTCCATGATAAGTAAAAAGAGAAAGGGGGAGAGAGGACATCCCTGTTTGAGTCCTCTTTCCAATAGGAAGAAAGATGTGGGTTCTCCATTTATTAAAACATTGTAGGGTACATCTTTTATGCAGCACATGATCCACTTGATATATAAATGAGGAAAGCCTAAGTGAGCCAATAGTAGTCTAATGTAGAGCCAATTTGTGCGGTCAAAAGCCTTTGAGAGGTCCACCTTCAATATCATACCTTTCTGCTTCTTGGTCTGCATAGTATGCAGGAGCTCCTAAGCAGTGGCGATCGCCTCATGTATCTGTCTATGCTAAAGAAAAGCAAACTATTCTGCGAATATATGTCTGGATAGGATTGGCTTCATATGATTTGCGATGATCTTTGCAATGATCTTATACAGGCAGTTGCAAAGTGAGATGGGTCGGAAATCATTGAAAGAGGACGAGAGATCGGATTTCGGGATGAGGGCAATGAAGGTGGATTTGATTGGCGAGGGTAATTTGCCTTTTTCCTACAGTCCTCCACAATCTTGAGGAGATCATCCCCCAGGATATCAAAAAAATCTATATAGAATTCTATGGTCCATCCATCAGGTCCGGGGCTCTTATCTTTTTTGAACCATTTTAGAGTTGCTTCCAGCTCTTCCTTTGTCACTTCCATCGTTAGGTTCTCACAATCTTCGTGCTACGCAAACCTGGGAAAGTGTTCTGCCACCCGCATAATTTCCAAGATATTCACATCTCTAGGCACCTTGTAGATGTTGCAGAAGTGCTCATTGGCCAATCTGGCTAAGTCTTGTTGTGTAGTAGCCAATTGTCCCTGTGCATTGTGAAGTTCCCAAATAGTATTTATAGCTTTTCTTCCATTAGCAAATTTGTGGAAAAACTTTGTATTGTTATCTCCTTCAGTAAGCTAGATTGCCCTGCTTCTGAGTCTCCAGCTCTCCTCCCTTTCTTTCAAGATATGAGAGTGCTTCAAGACAAGGGAGCTCTAAAGGTCTTTATGTTCTTGAGATAAGAAGGTGCCATTAGATGAGTCCTCAAAAGTGGCAATGGCCAGTTATATATATATATATAAAATGGATAGAAATTTATTTTAAATATTAATAAATAAACAAAAATTATATTTAATTATCATATAATTGAAAAAAAATCAATAGAGATATACTTTTCTTTGGAAGTGATTAGTTAGTAGTAGTTAGTAGTAACATATACTATGAGTGCTAAAGATAAACTCTTAGTAAAAAGCTAACCTTTAAGATAGTAGAAATTTGTGTTCATGTTAATTAAGTATCAAACCAAAGCAATCATAAATCTAATTAAATCAAGATATAATCAATATAAAAAAAACCAAAGCTAATTTAAAACAAAACAATGCTATTACCGAAGTTTTAAACTAGTGACTCCTAGACACACACATTGTCTACATGATTACATTCATGTATTTGTATAGTAATTAATAATAAGTATAAATAGTATTATGTTGGGAAGCTTATTTATCTTATTAAAGCATGTAATCTCACTTATTGACGTAGATTAGGTGATTAGTTAGTTGGGTTTTGGGTATTAATGGTTAGTTACAAATTTATTAGAAGTTAGTTGGATTGTGGTTAGCATTTGACTGCATCAAACTTTTGTTATTATTGTTGATCTTTACTTAATAATGAGAAGGGCGAGCTAGGCCCTAGTAATTTGCTAGTGGTTTCTTCCATACATGTCTCTGCCCATAATTTGGCATGGTATCAAAGTAGGTTCATGGGACTCTTCACATAGTGGAGAGCATATAAATCAGATTGGTGTATCTCTATGAGGAGGTGAAGCTAGTTGACAACATGACTATCAGAATCATTCGTTGACTTAAACTCTATTGAGAGGTTCGTTCTTCCAAGGTTTTTACATGCAAACCATTGTAGCATTTCCAACAAACTCAAACACCTAAGTGCAACAAGATATTCAAGAATGGTTGTGAGGCTTGTGAAACGATATTAGGCAGAGGGGGGCAACCCTTGTAGTGAGGGGAAAGGAGAAGTTCAACAAACTAGGCATGTTGCCTATAGGAAAATCTATTCATCAAATGTCATCACAAAGGAGATGTTTTAGCACTGTCATGAGACCCCTATTGACCATTAAATAAGAAACAAGAAGGACAGTTCATAGTCGAGGCTTAGGTCAAAACGCCATGACAATAAATATCATTCCACATCATTAAAATAAGAAAGTCGTCAATCCAATTCATTTACAACACATCCATCGACTAATATGTCGAAACCCTAATCCTTTTCCAAAAATTTAGGAGATTTGGGTTTGCATGATCTATGGTGTATGAAGATAACTCGAGAAACTCATTATATTTTTCTTCACCATCTAGCAATTTGTGTTGAATAAGGCTAGTATTAACACAAGCATAAAGAATCATGTGCAAAATTGATTTAGGACTCAAGGGCAAGGCAACAATGTCATTTTCCCTCATCGTTTAGTATAGTTGTTGAGGAAGTTATCATTTTCCCTCATTACTCAGTATAAATGTTGGATTAGTTCTCCCTATGAAATTTTTCTTTTATTGTAGTTGATTTATTTTAGTAAAACATCATTATTTTAGGAAAGTTATATTTGGAACAATTTGCAGTGTTTTTTTTAATGAATTCAACAAGCAATTAAGGCAAATATAAGCACTAGATCTTGTTGGAAAGAACTATGTCATCTAGAGTGTGAGGATGAAAACCTTCGTGTAAAGGAACTAGTGGAAAATGAGTTACCATGGCCTCATCAAACAACTTTACAAGCCGTGACTAATGTTGTAATGTCCCCAATACTTGACCATGGATTTGTCTTTCCTATTAGCCTAACTTCTCTCCTTTAGGCTAGAAAATGGGAAATTGTTAAGGAGAAAAAGAAAATTTTCCTAACTCTACATTATAATATTAATAAATAAAAGGGGCAAAAGTTACTTGGAGAAAATAAGAAAAGCCCACTTGGTGACTTTATCAATTAAATACTAATAAAGGTGCTTCTAGAAGATTGGAGAAAGATCCCAACCAATCTTTAAAATGGTATAGGAGGTCTATTAAATTTGGCAACTAGGGCCAAAATCCACCTTAGAAAGCTCTAGAGAGGTGTAGGATTGATATAGAGATCATCTCTTTCTGACATGTACAAATGGAATTATGAATTTATTTCGTTTAGGGACAAATTTTCAGGGTCGGTTAGAAAAATAATGTAGGCTCAGAAGCCCAAAAGACATGTCTTTTCATCTTCAACGTTGCATATAAATAAAAGGTGCATCTACCTCATTTGGGCATCATTCATTCTCACACATATCTCTCTCTCCTCATTTGATTGGGTCGTACAACTTTAGGGCGGCCGCCTTCTCCTCCACACGTGCGAAGGGTTGACTATGATTTCTATTTCCAACATTGACCAAGGTGCAGGAAGTTTGAACAACGTTGACTAAGAAGAGTTGACCTTGTTTCACTGCGATTTTTGTGGAATTATTTATGTTTGGGCTGGCTGCATTTATGGGCACAAAAATCGAGGCATTCTAAGATGTTTGACCAACGTTGACCACATGTTGAACTCTGCATTGACCGAGGTTGGCTGATATTTTCGGGATTGTTTTGGGATGATTCTGACTATCCTTGGAGGCCAAGTTGTCTGGGTTTGACTGAGCTGATTTAGAAGGAGATTTATGCTAAGTTGACCAGCATTGAGTTTCTGGTTAGGGTATCCTGTTGACTGCAGTTTGACTGGTCAGATTTGACTGTGTTTGGTAAGTGAATTTTGTATATTGTACTCTCTCTCTTTGCTGAACTTTTGAAGAATAATAAGAAGACTTTATCAAAGGGTTTCTCCACATTGGGGTTTCTCCCTGGCATCCGCCAAATATTGTGACCTCTTGTACTCGCTTGTCTTCTGCTTTTTATTTATGTTCTATCTGCATTTACTATCATGTTAATGTGATTGCTAATCTGGAAATTGATATTGGGATAATAAGGAAATTTGAAGTGAATTACTCTTAAGCATAGAACATACCATTGTTATCTAAAATTCACATGGTACCAGAGATGAGGTGAAGAAAAATCCCAAGCAAGAGTGAAAAGAGCAATCACTTAGATTTGTTGGACAAGAACAATATTCAATGGCCTCTGCATCTTACTTAAAGCCTGATGACAAATTAAATGATAAGTCTGATTATCGTGCATGGAAGATGTCCCTTGATTTGACTTTGGAAGAGTAGGATGTTATGGACTATGTGCAGGGAAAGATTATTAAACCTCCTTCAAATGCAGTAGCTCCCGCTAAGACAAAGTAAAAGAAAGGTGAAGTCAAAGCAAAGAAGATCATCAGGGATTCTATTAACAAGAATTTGGTTGCATACATCTCTGATTTGAACACATCTAAGGAGATGTATGAAAGATTGTTTGGCATGTTCAAAGTTAGCAATGAAAACCAAGTTCTCCTCCTCGAGAACAAGTTGAAGGACATAAAGAAGGGAAGAGGTGAAGATATCCAATCCTACTTCATGAGGATTACCGAGATAAAAAATGATCTTCTTTCAATTGGAGAAGTTATTGTTGATAGGAAGCTCACTCTCATTTCCCTTGAAGGACTCCTTTGTGAATGGCATGTGTTCAACACTACTATCCTCAACGATGACAGGATTCTAGGTTTTGATGAATTGTTGACTAGATGCACTCAGGAAGAAACAAGGATGATGGAGAGAGATATGCCTTCAAATAGGAATGAACCTACTGCATTCTCCGCTTATACTAAAAAGAAGAAAAATGCAGATTCAAAGAAGTAATGTCAAGGAAGACCGAGATTCAAAGATGGAAGGAAGGGAAGATGCTTCATTTGTAACAAGTTTAGCCACCATGCTAGGGAGTGTTCTAATAGAAGGGATATACCTCATGATTATGACAACCACAACCACAACAATTCCAGGCGCAATGACAATCAAAGGAATGGCATATCAACAACAAAGGAAAAAAGAATGCTCCTGCTACTCAACATGGAAATGGTCGACCTCCCAAAAGATCAAGAAACTCCAGGTATGATGAATCTAATGTTGTAGATAGCAAGCAAATTTTATTATTATCTTATTTTTTCTCTCTCTACTGCCTCTCCTCCAGATACCTTGGGAAATTGGTTGATTGATAGTGGTGCCTCAAGGCATTTCACTGGGTATAAGGAAGCTCTTTCAAATATGATAGAAAATGATACAAATTTGGATTCATTCTTGGGGACAATGCCACCTAACCCGTGAAGGGAGTTGGGAATGTTACTCTTCAATTGAATCAAGGTAACACCATTCGTCTACAATAAGTATTATATGTACCTGATCTAAAGAAGAAATTGGTATCTATCTTGGCGATGGAAGACAAAGGATTCAATGTGGCATTCATCGATGGAAAGGTACGTGTTTGGAAAATAAATTTCAAAGAAGCATTTACTCTTGGATTTAGGGTTGATAACCTATATCAAGTTGGACGAAACCCATTGGGAACTATGTCTTGCGACGCATCCCTTGAATCCGAATTATGGCACCAGAGGTTTGCTCATCTACATTATAAGGCTCTACCCAATGTGAAGAAGATGGTGACAGGTATGCCCGAATTTAAAGTAGAACATGAAGGTGTTTGTCAGGGATGTGCTGAAGGAAAACATACAAGGAGACCGTTCCCCTCAAGTGATAGCAAGAAAACTGACATGTTTCAATTGGTTCATTTTGATCTATCTAGGATTATGCCCATGACATCTTTGGGAGGATATTTATATTATGTTATCTTTATCGATGATTTCTCTCACAAAACTTGGATATATTTCTTGAAGAAGAAGGACGAAGTATTCTCATGGTGTCGTTATTTCAAAGCCTTGGTTGAAAATCAAACAAGGAAGAAGATCAAAATATTGAGGAACGATAATGGAACCGAATATGAATCAAATGAGTTCAATGACTATTGTAGAGAAGCTGAAATTAAGAGGGAGACTACTACCGCATATACTCCCAAGAAAAATGGTGTTGTTGAAAGGAAGAACTATTCTATTATAGAAGCCACTCCTGCCATGCTTCATGATCAAAGCCTTCGGAAGTTCTTATGGGCGGAAGCTACCAACATTGTTGTGTACGTTCAAAATAGATGCCCTCATCGAGCGTTGGACTCCAAAACTCTCGAAGAAGTTCTCACCGGTAAGAAACCTAATGTTTCTCATTTTAAAATTTTTGGTAGCCCCATGTATTTTCATGTGCCGAAATAAAACAGAAGCAAATTGAATGCATTTGGGAATAAAGGAACATTTGTGGGCTACAGTGAAACTTCTAAGGCATATAGAATCTATGTTCATAGTGAAA
Organism: Pinus taeda; assembly: GCA_000404065.3. Lineage (NCBI taxonomy): Eukaryota > Viridiplantae > Streptophyta > Pinopsida > Pinales > Pinaceae > Pinus > Pinus taeda. The sequence goes on along the minus strand of APFE030829167.1, from coordinate 196,754 downwards.
GAGAAGTGGAGATAAATCATGATGTCACCTTTGATGAAGATGTTGCCCTTGGGAAGATTAGTAACCTTACTATTCCAAGGAAGGACAAATAAGTAGATAAAGGAAAGCAGGGAGAATCGCAGGATGAGTCGATGTCCGATGTTGAAGGAATAATGGATCCCATTGATCCACCTCCTCATGATCCCTCCTCCAAAAGGAGACCCTCATTGCTTAGGGAAGCTCTCGAAGAAGCCAAGATACAAATTGCACCAAGGGGGACATTTCATGAAAGTAATGTTGAAAATAACAACAAGAAATGCTAAAAATAGAAGTGCTAAAAATAACACTGTTATAAATAGCATTTCAGGATACATTCCAATTTTAGTTAGTCCTTGAACTAAAATTGAGAATTAAAATTCGAATTTGATTTTAGCAGCTATTTGTATAATAATTAATTAATTCATCTCTAGTTAATTAGTTGTAGAAAATCAAACATGAACTCTATGTGAAGACATGCAACAATTTCCCCTTTGATTGAGGAAGTTATCCCTTCATTAAGGAGATCAGGATGAGTTGTACTTTGAGTTGTAATTAGTTAGCTCAGTTAACTGAGTTAAGTTCAGTTAGATTAGTTCCAACGGTTTGTTGAACTAATTGTGAGTTCAGTTAGTTAATGCATGCATGCATGTAACTACTACGCTTCAGATAACTGAATATTCTTTCATAAATAACTTATGTAGGTTAGTTCAGTGAGAGACCCAGTTGAGATCAGATGATGGGATAATGTACTATCAATTGCAAGAATATTCCATTGAGGATATCTCTTGCATGCAAAAGAAATTCATTCCTTAAGGATTGCGCAGTTATTTATGAGTTTTGATGAGTGTGTGATGTGGGAATTCATGCAGGTGGCAACATTGAACCCTAGGAGAAACTGCGCAAGGAAATAGGAAGCTTGGAGGACTGGAGGAAGGCATATATTGTGTCTATTCAATCTGTGTGTTGTATTGAGGGATTGTATTGAGTGTTTGATAGCTTGTGAGCTAAAGCGTTATGTAATCCGGACATATTTCCACTTGTATGATAAAACAAAGATCAAGGTTTTTAGATGAGGCTTTCCCCAGAGTATTCTTCTGTGTTCATGTGTGATTGATTTCTCATTCTCTGTTATATGTGTTCTATTTGATCTTGCCCAAAATCGATTAGGCTTCCGCAAGTTTGTTTGTAGAAGTAGATCAAGTATTTTGCTTTAGTATATTGCATTATCTGGTGATCTACAGTGGGAAATTCTACATGGTATCAGAGAAAAGGTGATCAAAACGAAGAATAGTATACAAAGAAGGGAGAAGTTCGAAGTTTCAAGTTCCTGATTATAGAATTTGAATTCTTATCACTTCTCAAATTTCACTAATGGTGTTCAACAGTTTGAGACTCGAGTATGCCCTTGATGGCAGCTCGAATTATATAGCCTAGAAGGGTCGGATGGAAGTGGTATTAGAGGACAACGGTCTAAAGGACTTCATTGATCAAGAAGTCCCCAAGCCAGCAATACCTAATGCCCAAGAATTGGCAGAATGGAAGAAATGTGTGGCTAGAGCGAAGAGAATCCTTTTGGAGGGAGTTCGAGACCACATAGTTTCAAGTCTCCATGGGAAGGAGACATTGTTTTCAATGTGGAAAACATTGAATGATATATATCAAAACAATGGCGATCAGAGGAAGCTGGCGTTGAAAGACAATCTTCAGAAAATCAAGTGTGAAAAGGGCGACACGATCTCTACATATCTGAACAAGCTCACCATCTTCAGGGATGAGCTTGGAAGTGTAGGGATCACAATAGCCGATGATGACATGGTGAGTCTTGCTCTCCTTGGTCTTCCTAAGAGTTGGCATAGCTACCAAGACTCGGTAAATGGAAGAGAGAAACTGCCAGATTGGGAACGACTTTGGTCGAATTTGATGCAGGAGGAGAGAAGAAGAAGCACCAGAGATGGATCTTCATCAAAGCAAGATGATGAAGAAAATCTAGCCTTAGCGAGTAAGGTGAGGAAAGGGAAAGGGAAGGCGTCCCATCCCAAATCCAGTTCTTCTCATGGTGGGAAGAAGTTTGACAAATCGAAAGTGTGATGCTTTCATTGTCATGAGGTGGGCCATTATGTTATGAATTGTCCACAGAGGAAATCCAAGAAGGGATCCTTGAAGGGATCAGATGGTGAGGCACTACCCTCACAGTTCAAATTGGATTTCTCTCTCATCGTATGCATGGTTTCATCCATGGTGGGATGTGTTTGGTACTGGACAGTGGAGCTTCATTCCACATGACTGGCGACAAGAATCTTTTTAGTACTTTGGAGGAGAAGGATCTCCAGATGTGGATCGAGATGGGCGATGATGGAAAGTACCGTGTTTTAGGTGAAGGTACGGTTGTGTTTAAGAGGGAGCATGGAGCTCCTCTCACCCTGATTGATGTAAAGTATGTATTGGGTCTGAAGAAGAATCTTGTGTTCGTCGCTATGCTGGAAGACAAAGGCTATGATGTAGTCTTTAGTAAAGGAAAGGTATTCCTAAGGCATATCAGCACTGGACAGAGTAAGAGGATTGGGATTCGAGTTAAGAATCTCTACAAGCTGGAGGTAGACGACTGTGCTGCATTGAGTTCCAAAGCAGAGTTGGTGCAGAGCTAAGATGTTGGCGAGCTATGGCATAAAAGATTGGGCCACTTGCACTATGGGGCCTTGAAGATCATGCAACATATTTTTACTGGACTTCCCAAGGGAAAACTGGAGCAGGAAGATACATGCAAAGGTTGTACCTTGGGTAAGTATGCGTAATCTTCCTTTCAGGATCAAGACAGTAGAGCTGGAGCAATCCTTGAGTGAGTTCACACAGATGTGCGTGGACCATTCTCTACAACTTCCACCTCTAAACAAATGTACTATGTTATTTTTATTAATGATTTTTCTTGTAGATGTTGGATCTACTTTATGCAGTAGAAGGATTAGACCTTCTCAAGGATTTGTGAGTTTAAAGCCTTGGCAGAGAAAGAATCTGGAAAGAAAATAAGGGCCTTGCGTAGTGACAATGGTGGAGAGTATGTCTCCCAACAGTTTAAGGACTTCTGCACAGTAGAAGGAATTAAACGGGAGTTTACGGCACCCCATAACTCACAGCAAAATGGGGTGGCCGGAAAGAAGAACAGATTGATTATGGGAGCAGCTCGAGCGATGTTGCATGACCAAAGCCTACCACTTCATTTGTGGATTGAGGCATGCAATACAACAGTATACTTGTAGAACAGAAGCCCGCATCGTATACTAGGAATGAAAACACCTATGGAGGCCTTTTCCGAGAAGAGACTAGATGTCAGTCACTTCAAGATCTTTGGATTATTGGTTTATTTCCATGTGACCAAAGATGCTCGGAAGAAGCTAGATCAAACAGTTGAGTAAAGTATACTTATGGGGTACTCTGATACACCCCACAACTATCGGGTGTTCTTGCCTACTAGTCAGAGGACAGTGGTACGCAGAGATCTAAAGTTCAATGAGTAGAAAGCCATGCGAGTATCATTTGAGAGGGAGCTCAAGTTGCATGCAGAGGAGGAACTTTCAGTTCCTAAGGAGGATGAGCTTTAGACTAATGCGGAGCAGCTGCATGCAAAGGATCTGGGAGTGGAGACATCCACTCATACTGAGTCTCCCAGAGATGGGCGTAAATGCTCAAGGGAATTTGATAGGTTGATGTTGGATGCGCGAGAGAATGTGGGACAACCATCTTCTCAGCGCAAACAAAGGAGGTCACCCGAGTGGTACACTGGTTACATGGCCTTGGTTGGGGAGTGTGTAGAGACCGAACCTTCTTCTTTTCAGGAAGCAGTGCAGCAACGAGTCTTGGTTGATGCAATGGTGGAGGAGTACGACTCCATCGTTCGGAACTGTGTTTGGGATGTTGTCCCAAGACCTCAGGACAAGTCAATGGTGAGTTCTTGTTGGATTTACAAGATAAAGTAGGCAGTTGATGGCAGTGTTGAGAAACATAAGGCAAGGTATGTTGCCCGTGGTTTCTCACAGGTCGAGGGGAACGACTATGATGAGACTTTTGCTCCTGTAGCAAGGTACTCATCTATTAGATCGATGTTGGAACTATCAACTCAGATGGGTTGGAAGATCCATTAGATGGATGTGAAGACTGCGTTCCTCAATGGGAATATTGAGGAAGAGGTGTACATTGAGCAGTCGGAAGGTTTTGAGACCTTCGATCATGAGTCACATGTGTGCTGACTCAAGAGGGCTTTGTACGCACTGAAGCAAGCACCTTGTGCTTGGTACACCAAGATTGAGAGTTATTTCACCGGGTTGGGCTTCACCAAGAGTGAAGCACATGCGAACCTTTACCACATCATGGTAGAAGGTAAGCCATTGATCAGTGTTCTTTATGTGGATGATATGATTTTGACAGGTGATGATCAGTTGATCAAGTCTTGCAAGGAGGACCTTGTAAGAGAGTTCGAGATGAAAGACATGGGTTGTATGCACTACTTTCTAGGCATGGAAGTGTGGCAGAAGGATGGGGAAGTGTTTGTGTCTCAAGGCAAGTATACCAATGAGATACTCAGGTGATTCCACATGGAGAAGTGCAAGCCCATGCAAACTCCTATAGTTGGTAACTGGAGGAAGGAGGATGATACTTCAGGTGAGGTAGTATTTGCTAGTGTTTATCGGCAGCGTGTGGGTTCATTGATGTATCTAGTGAAGACACAACCAGGTTTGTGCTTTGCGGTGAACCAGCTGTGTCAAGCTATGGTTCAGCCTACCAAGTTGTTTTGGAAGGCAGCGAAGCATGTGCTGAGATACGTTAGAAGCACATCTCAGTATGGATTGTGGTACAAACGGACAGAGGGAGTGAAGCTTCAGGGCTTCACAGATGCAGATTGGGCAGGTAGTCCATCAGATCGGAAGAGCACTTCTGGAGGAATCTTCAACCTTGGTTCAGTTGTAGTTTCTTGATACATCAGGAAACATAGGTTAGTTGCACTTAGCTCAGCAAAGGCTGAATACATGGCTGCCAGTCAGGCAACATGTGAGGCCATTTGGATGCGGAAGATTCTAGTGGGATTTTTTGGTCAGAGGATGGATCCAACTGTGATCTATTGCGATAATCAGAGTTGTATCAAACTCTCTGAGAATCCAGTATTTCATGATAGGTCCAAGCACATTGATATCCGATATCATCATCTTCGAGACTGTGTGGTGAAGAGGATCATGTTGTTGTTGTATGTTTCGACTGAGGAACAAGGTGCAGATATTTTGACTAAGGCATTGTGAAAATGGAAGTTTGAGTTCTACAGAGACAGGATTGGGGTGACTGATAATCCCTTTCTTGTTGAGAGGGAGTGTTGAAAATAGAAACAAGAAGTGCTAAAAATAGCACTGCTATAAATAACATTTCGGGATAGTTAGTCCCTGAACTAAAATTGAGAATTAAAATTCGAATTTGATCTTAGAAGTTGTATATAAAGTAATTAATTAATTCATCTTGAGTTAATTAGTTGTAGAAAATTAAACATGAAGTCTATGTGAAGACATGCAACAGTTTCCCCTTTGATTGAGGAAGTTATCCCTTGATTAAGAAGATGAGGTTGAGTTGTACTTTGAGTTGTAATTAGTTAGCTCAGTTAACTAATTGAGACCTTTGATCGTGAGTCGCATGTGTGCCGACTCAAGAGGGCTTTGTACGCTCTGAAGCAAGCACCCCGTGCTTGATACACCAGGATCGACAATTATTTCACCGGGTTGGGCTTCACCAAGAGTGAAGCACATGTGAACCTTTACCACATCATGGTAGAAGGTAAGCCATTGATCAATGTTCTTTATGTGGATGAGATGATTTTGACAAGTGATGATCAGTGGATCAAGTCTTGCAAGGAGGACCTTGCAAGAGAGTTCAAGATGAAAGACATGGGTTGTATGCACTACTTTCTAGGCATGGAAGTGTGGCAGAAGGATGGGGAAGTGTTTGTGTCTCAAGGCAAGTATGCCAATGAGATACTCAAGCGATTCCACATGGAGAAGTGCAAGCCCATGCAAACTCCTATAGCTGGTAACTGGAGGAAGAAGGATGCTACTTCAGGTGAGGTAGTAGTTGCTAGTGTTTATCGGTAGCTTGTGGGTTCATTGATGTATCTAGTGAACACACAACCAGATTTGTGCTTTGTAGTGAACCATCTATGTCAAGCTATGGTTCAATCTACCAAGCTGTTTTGGAAGGCAGCGAAGCATGTGTTGAGATACCTCAAAGGCACATCTCAATATGGCTTGTGGTACAGACGGACAGAGGGAGTGAAGCTTCTGGGCTTCGATCAAGTCTTGTAAGGAGGACCTTGCAAGAGAGTTCGAGATGAAAGACATGGGTTGTATGCACTACTTTCTAGGCATGGAAGTGTGGCAGAAGGATTGGGAAGTGTTTTTGTCTCAAGGCAATTATGCCAATGAGATACTCAGGGGATTCCACTTAGCGAAGTGTAAGCCCATGCAAACTCCTATAGTTGGTAACTGGAGGAAGGAGGATGCTACTTCAGGTGACGTAGTAGTTGCTAGTGTTTATTGGCAGCTTGTGGGCTCATTGATGTATCTAGTGAACACACGACTAGATTTGTGCTTTGCGGTAAACCGACTGTGTCAAGCTATGGTTCAGCCTACCAAGTTGTTTTAGAAGGCAGCGAAGCATGTGATGAGATAACTCAAAGGCACATCTTAGTATGGATTGTGGTACAGACGGACAGAGGGAGTGAAGCTTCAGGGCTTCACAAAAATAGATTGGGAAAGGAGTCCATCAGACCGAAAGAGCACTTCTGGAGGAATCTTCAACCTTGGTTCAGCTGCAGTTTCTTGGTACAACAGGAAACATTGGTTAGTTGCACTTTTAGCTCAGTAGAGGCTGAATACATGGCTACCAGTCAGGCAACATGTGAGGCCATTTGGGTGTGGAAGATTCTAGTGGGATTTTTTGGTCAGAGGATGGATCCAACTATGATCTATTGCGATAATCAGAGTTGTATCAAACCTGAGAATTCAATATTTCATGACAGGTCCAAGCACATTGATATCCTGTATCATCATCTTCGAGACTGTGTGGTGAAGAGGATCATGTTGTTGTTGTATGTTTCGACCGAAGAACATGATGCAGATATTTTGACTAAGGTATTGTCAAAATGGAAGTTCGAGTTCCACAGAGACAAGATTGGGGTGACTGATAATCCCTTTCTTGTTGAGAGAGAATGTTGAAAATAAAAACAAGAAATGCTAAAAATACAAGTGGTAAAAATAGCACTACTATAAATAGCATTTTGGGATAGTTAGTCCCTGAACTAAAATTGAGAATCAAAATTCGAATTTGATCTTAGAAGTTGTATGTAAAGTAATTAATTAATTCATCTTGAGTTAATTAGTTGTAGAAAATCAAACATGAAGTCTATGTGAAGACATGCAACAGTTTCCCCTTTGATTGAGGAAGTTATCCTTTGATTAAGAAGATGAGGATGAGTTGTAATTAGTTAGCTCAATTAACTGAGTTAAGTTCAGTTAGATTAGTTCCAACAGTTTGTTGAACTAATTGTGAGTTCAGTTAGTTAATGCATGCATGCATGTAACTACTGCACTTCAGATAACTAAATATTCTCTCATAAATAACTCATGCATGCTAGTTCAGTCAGAGACCCAGTTGAGTTCAGATGATGGGACAATGTACTATCAGTTGCAGGAATATTCCATTGAGGATATCTCTTGCATGCATAAGGAATTCATTCCTTGAGGATTGCGCAGTTATTTCTGAGTTTTGATGAGTGTGTGATGTGGGAATTCACATAGGTGGCATCACTGGACCCCAGGAGAAACTGCGCAAGGAAATAGGAGGCTTGGAGGACTAGAGGAAGGCATATGTTGTGTCTATTCAGTTTTTGAGTTGTATTGACGGATTGTACTAAGAGTTGGATAGCTTGTGAGTTAAAGCTTTATGTAATCCAGACATATTTCCACTAGTATGATAATACAGAGATCAGGGTTTTTAGTTGAGGCTTTCCCCAGAGTATTCTTCTATGTTCATGTGTGATTGATTTCTCATTCTCTGTTATATGTGTTCTATTTGACCTTGCTCAAAATCGATCAAGCTTCCGCAAGTTTGTTTGTAGAAGTAGATCAAGTATTTTGCTTTAATATATTGCATTATCTCGTGATCTACAGTGGAAAATTCTACAAGTAAGAAGTCGAAAAGTTTCCAAGGGTACTTGACTTCCATGAGCACCATTGTTCAAACTGAGCCTTGCACATTTGAAGAAGCTGTGAAGCACCAAGTTTGGAATGATGCTATGAATGAAGAGTATGAGTCGATTATGAAGAATGATGTCTAGAATGTGGTCCCTAGACTCAAGGACAAATCTGTGGTCACCTTGAAATGGCTCTACAAGATCAAGCATGGAGCTGATGGAAGTGCTAAAAAGTTCAAGGCCAGGTTTTTTGCTCGAGGCTTCTCTCAAAATGAATTTGCGGACTACAATGAGATATTTGCACCAGTTGCCCGATATACCACCATCCATTCGATTATAGTCCTTGTTGCCTTGGAAGGATGGAACCTACACCGGATGGATGTCAAAACCGCCTTCTTGCATGGTTCAATTAAGGAGGAATTTTATGTAGAACAAGCCGAGGGGTTAAAAGTTCAAGATCGTCAGACACATGTATTCAGGTTGAAGAAATCAGTATATGGGTTGAAGCAAGCTCGCCGCGCTTGGTATGAGAGGATTGACAACGATCTAATGAAGTTTGGTTTTGCAAGAAGTGAAGCTGATTTGAATCTTTACTTTAAGGTTGAGAATGACAAACCTCTCATCTTAGTACTTTATGTGCATGATCTCTTTCTGATAGGTGCAGACCCTCTTATTCATCAACGTAAGAGGGAGTTGGCTTCTGAGTTTGAAATGAAGGACCTAGGACTGATGCATTATTTCCTAGGGTTAGAGGTCTAGCAAAAGCCAGGTGAGATTTTCCTTTCTCAAGGAAAATATATTGTGAAGCTACTTGAAAGATTTGGGATGGTGGACTACAAGTCCGTGACTACTTCGATGGAACTTAACTTTAAGAAGTTATGCGGAAGTGTTGTTGGGCCTGATTTGAGAAGTCCTATTGAGTATCATCAACTTGTGGGAGGCCTAGTGTTCTTGGTGAACTTCCATCCAAACATATGTTTTGTAGTGAATAAATTGACTCAGTTTATGGTCGAGCCTACATACATTGGATGGCTACCAAGAATCTCTTGAGATATCTCTGGGGCACAATCACCAACGGACTGAGATACACTGTTAGGAATGTGAGGCTGCATGGTTATTCTGATGTTGACTGGGCTGGCAGTGTGGTGAATCGTAAAATCACATTAGGATGTTGCTTCTCTCTAGGTTCTGCTTCGATATCCTGGATGATCAGGAAGCAGAAGTCAGTGTCTTTGAGCACCGCTGAGGCTAAATATATTACTGCTAGTATGGCCTCTTGTGACGTTGTTTGGTTGAGGAATCTCTTTAGTGAGCTATTTGGACATGTGCTGGATACCATCGTGATCTTCTACGAAAACCAAAGTGGGATTCGTTTCTCTAAGAATCCTGCGTTTCATGATCGCTCCAAGCATATTGATTTCAGGTACCACTTTATCTGGGATATGGTACAATGGGAAGAAATAAGGCTCCATCACATCAGAACTGATGATTAGGTCGCATATATTCGTACGAAGCCCCTAGGGAAGGTAAAATTCTTAACCTTCCATGAACGACTTGGAGTCATGGAGAGACCCTCTTATGAGGGTCCCATTTGATTTTGATATTGAGCTTTGGGAGCTCCAGGGGGCTTGGGGTACTTCTTGGAGTGATGAATGACCATAGGGTGAGCAGTTCACCTTCCCTTAGTGGTGCGCAATGTACAGGGTGAGTGGTTCACCTTCCCTTGCGCTACCCTGTGATGGTTGAGATATGCATAGGATGAGTGGTTCACCTTCTCCTATGGCATATGAGCAGGATGAGTGGTTCACCTTCTCTACTGATACATCCTACCCATGTAGTCTGGGACTCATGGGATGTATCTCTCATCTGGTCAGTGAGTAGGGAAATGAGGATACGGACCATAGTACTATTGGTGGATGCATCATGTACTACCGTACTCCCCATGCTAGGATGTTTGATATTGATCTGGGATCAATGGAGACTGACTTTGGGTCAGTGGAGAGTCATATGATACACTCTCGATTATTGGAGATTGACTTCAGGTCAGTGGAGAATGGTATGACACATTCTTGATCATTACTTCTCCATTATTTCTTCATGGTTCAGCAAAGCAGAGTATAACAGGGATGTCAGAAATGGTATATATTGACAGACGATTTGGCAGGTGGAGTTCTTCCTAGTTGAGAGGGAGTGTTAAATTTGGCAACTATGGCCAAACTCCACCTTGGACAACTCACATGATGAAGTTGATACTTTTGTTGGATTCCTCTTTCTAAGAGGTGTAGGATTGATCTAAATATCATCTCATTCTAACATGTACAAATGGAATTATGAATTTATTTCGTTTATGGACAAATTGTCAAAGTCGGCCAATAAACTAATGTAGGTTCAAAAGCTCAAAAGACATATCTTTTCATCCTTAACGTTGCATATAAATAGAAGGTGCATCTACCTCATTTGGACATCATTCATTCTCACAAATATCTCTCTCCTCATCTCATTGGGTCATACAACTTCAAGACAACCTTATTCTCCTCCACATGTGTGAAGGGTTGATTGTGATTTTATGTTTCCAGCATTGACCAAGGTGCAGAAAGTTTGACCAATGTTGACCTTGTTTGATTGTTATTTTTGTGGAAATATTTCTATTTGGGAAGGCCACATTTCTGGGCAAATAAATCGAGGCATTATGAGCTATTTGACCAATGTTGACTGCAACAAGTTTGACCACAACGTTGACTATGCATGACCGAGTTTGACTAATATTTTCGGGACTGTTTTGGGCTAATTTAGACTATCCTTGGAGGTCGAGTTGACTGGGTTTGATCGAGCTAATTTGGAGGAATATTTCTGCTAAGTTGACCAACGTTAACTTTCTGGTTAGGGCATCCTGTTGACTTTGTTTGGGCAAGTGAATTTTGTTTATTGTACTCTCTCTCTCTCTCCGTTGAACTTTTGAAGAATAATAAGAAGACTTGATCAAAGGGTTTCCCCACATTGGGGTTTTTCCCTCGCATCTGCCAAATATTGTGTCCTCTTGTCATGATTTGTTTTTTTCTTTTTATTTATGTTTTATCTACATTTACTGTCATGTTAATGTGATTGCTAATCTAGAAATTGATATTGGGATAATAAGGAAAATTGAAATAAATTTGTCTTAAGCATAGAACATACCATTGTTATCTAAAATTAACAAGGTCACTTCTCATGGATCCTATTTTATTCATCATTTCTTTGGAAATCGATTTGGATCAAGTGGTTCTCATATAGAGGTTTCAAGCAGAACTCTTTAGTTTATTTCAGTGGACTTCGAGTGCCACCGTAGTTGGCTCTTAGGGAGATAACTTCAGATCTTCCACTTATGCTCAGACAAGAATTTTGCGAGTGTTTAGAGAAAATTTCCAAAGGAGAAACCCTTCGCTAAGGGGTTAATTTTTCGGGCTTGGTTATTATAATTGCAATATCATATTCCATGGAGAAATTGAGGGCTTACAAGTTCAAATTGAACCTTGAATCTAAATCATCTCTTGGCAAAAAACCTTCTTCTCCAGATTGAAATTTTAGCAAGGGGTGTTGATTCTATTGTGGGTTGAGCTCTATTGGTGGAGGCTAAATTAATTAATGGAGGCCGAAATCATCATTTGTGTAGGTCAAACTTATTTGGAGGGTCAAATTCTTCTTGTGGACCCAATTTATTGAGGAGGCCAAATTTACTAATTTATTGAGGTTGAATTTATTTTCTAGAGGAGGTCGAATTCCTTGGCAAGGTTGTGTTCATTTGTTAAAGGCTCAGTTCACTAGTTGGAGGTCGAATTCATTTGTTGAGGGTTAAGTTCATCCGTTGGAGATCGAGTTATTTGTTTGAGAGGCCAATTTCATTTACTAATGCCAAATTTGTATTTCCAGGAGGGTCAAATTCAATATTCTTGAAAGACACCAAATTTGTATTTCTCATAGGGCTAAATTGCTTAATATTTTAGGAGGTGCTAGAATTGACATTTCCGAAGGAACTAAATTGCTAGCTACATGAAGGGGTTGAATTCACCATTTCAGGAGGGTTGAATTTCCCAGGAAAGTTGAATCTTCTAGGAGGTTGGGTTCTAATTTTGAGGATCAATGTTTTTATAAGAAAGGGCTACAAATTATTGGGTCAATCATCAGTTTTGCACTTTATATTTCATAGAAAGGTTTCAGGTTCTAAACCCACCCTTTATATGACAATCCCAGTTGTGAATTCAATAAAGTTCTAGTTTTCCACTAATTGATATTGCATTGCTTCATTGTTGAATGGGAATTTCGAGAATGACTGTAGAATTTATATTTTTTTCTTCCAGCTATTAATATGTTTGCTAAGAATTTTGTAGTTCCTTTAGTACATCTTTGTTATCACCAGTAAATTTCTTAAAAATAATTTTACAGTAGTATCATAGCATGTTCCTAGCTAGTTGTGGGGGCATGATCAACATGTTGACTTCTTGAGTAGTGCACATGACCCCTGAAGATAGACAAAACATGACATATAGGTGAAAATGAGATAGGAGTAGGAAAAGGGAAGTGAAAATTGATCTGGAACCAGAGTCATCGGGGCATAGAGAAGGGGATTTGGCCACGCATGAGGATACATGTATTAGAGATATGGGGAGTTAGGACAGGGATGAGATATCATTTCAAAGCCTTCTTAAGGCTCTAAATGATTTGGCAAAAGGCCAAAAGGAGATATTTCCAATATGTTGAGGCAACAAATTCCTAACAGTGGTCGGGCACAAGATAACAAGGGTAGTAATGGAGATTCGAACACTGGTGAAGGGGTAGGTACATCCCAGAGTATACTTGCAACTAAGCCATATAGTCATCCTCATATTTACAGTGGGATACCTTTGTCCATTATTCCATATTTTTTGTTGTTGGTACAATGGGTTAGGCAGATTAGGATGATTTATCATTAGATGCTTATTTCTAAGAGTATCAAATGATGGGGTTAATTTCTAGGTCGTGATGACCTTTATTGAATTTTTCCATCACAAAGGTAACACCATAAACAAGAGATTTAACATGGAATCCACAAAGAATGTGAAGTTGCAACAGACAATTGGGAATTCACTCCCCCTGATTTTAATGGTTCTGTTAGGTGCACAGTGAGAGCATGGGTTCAAAAACTTTACACTTACTTCCAATTGAACACAATGGTAGAGGCAAATGATATCAAATTAGCCACTCTACACGTAGAAGGGGAAGCACATTATTGGTGGTACCATGGAATGACTACCTTAGGACGTGAAAATGTAACTTCGTATGAAGACTTCACATAGAGGGTGATAAAGTGATTTAATAGAAGGGATCCTGAGTTACACTTCCCAGAATTGGCACATCTCTGACAGATACGCAGTGTAGAGGCCTAGATATTCAACTTTCATAGGCTAGTAGTGACGGTGACAAATATATCAAAATCCAAACTACTCATGTTGTTTACTAAAGGGTTGGTTGAGCCATTGCATGGGTGGGTGAAGGCATACAAATCCACTTCCTTATAGGATGAAATCAGGAAAGCAAAAGACATGCAAGATGTAGTCCCTAAGACCAAATTTCCTCCTAAACTAACCATTTCGCCTAAAGGTAAGGACATTAGACCTCCTCAGAACGAGTGGACTAAGAGGAGTCAGTTGAATGAGGAGATTTGGAGGGACCTTAGGAGGAGGAAGCTATGTTTCACTTCTCATGAGCCATCGATACTGGGATACAAATTTGTAGTTAAGGGTAAATCTCACTAGATTGAGGTGTCCTTGGATAGTGAGGATGAGGAGGTTGAGCAGGAGCATCCGCGAGAGGAGGAGTCCCAAGAGATGAAGGAAGAGAAACCTTATGTTGGGACTAAAGGTAGTGTTATTATTTCACTTACAGTTGTCCCCAGGTTCCACATAGAGTTAGGGGCACTTATAGGGACATAGAGTAATGGTGTTTGTTGATGGTGGGGTTGTTAGAACATGTGACTAGGTTTTGTCTTCATAGTTGATATTGTACCTATGCCATTCTATATTTTATCAAAAAGAAGAAAACTAAATATTATTTTCAAGCATGGGTTTCATGCTCAAATTATTTGGTCAACTAGGTCAAGCATGTTCTTCATGCTTGTAGGGTTTATTGAGTCAAAATAATATTTTTCATAAGTTAATTTATTTTCCTTGAGTCAAGTCCCATTTGGAATTTAAAAAGAAAATTGAAAACAAAATTTATTTATGTCAAAAATGTTATTTTTGTGTCTCCAAGACCAAGTCAGACCTACCTCCTCAAGTCGGGCTAGAAAGGGGTAATTCTACCTCCTAGATGTGTATATATAGAGACAGTTCGACCTCATTTGGAGCACCAACCAAGCAAGTTTGATCTCCAAGGGAAGAAGTGTGAAATTCAAGAGGAGTTGGAAGTAAGAGAGACAAAGAAGAAAGAAAAATGGAGTTTTTTACCATAGAATTTGCCATTAAACTCTTACACGTGCGAAATTTATGAAGCTACTGCAAGGCTGAAGTTGCATATCTACTGCAAGTCCGAAATTCCGAAGTTGGGAGTTGCAATTCTGAAGTCACAGGCCGAAATTTTAATGCTAGAGCTAATTTGGAAGGTGTTGACTTTGTATTGCTAGAAGAGCTTGGGAGGAGGGTTGACTTGGGTCTTGTTGAAGGTCTTGGTCTTGTTGTTTGGGTCTTGGATTCCTCTTTTGATCTGATTCTATAAGAAGAGAATATTTTTCTAAGTTTTCCACTTTGAGGGTTTTTTCTTGGCTTGGAGCCTACTGCCTATCTTCATTGTCTATTTTTGATGTTCATTGTTTATTGTTTTGTTAATTGTTTGATGAATGTAACATAATAAAGTAATAAGAATCCAACATAAATTCACAAGAAATTATCAAGTAAATAGAAATCACCCTAAGTGTTTCCCCCCTTGATTTATCAACATGGTATCAGATCTAAGGTGAAGAAGAAGGCAACTTGAATATCACTCTTCTTAGCACAAGGAGAAGAATTTCATCAAAGATATCTTGAAGGACATCATTTGCAGAAACGACACAAGAAAATACAATAGGAAGGATATAAGGAAGGACATAAGAGAACGACACAAGGAAGGATACAAGGAAGAGGACTCGAAAAGGTTCATCTTGAAGGAAGGTTATTACTTATCCATTAAAGCTCTTTTTATCTTTAAGAAGAATATTGATCCCTCTATTGGAAGGATATCATTTTGAAGGATCTTTGGAAGCATTAGACAAGACCAAGGAATATAAGGAAGCAACATTCAAAGAAGCATCAAGAATCTTGGGAACATCATCTACACTCTTTGTAGCATCTTGAGGACACTATTGTTGGAGGCATCCTAGAAGTCATCACTCTAGGGCATATTTGAATTAGTTTTGAAGTCTTAGGAACATCAAGGTATTTGAATATATCTTTATCAATTAAGTACTACATTAGTCTCTATGGATCAATCTTAAAATCAAATGACTTCATTCTATAAGGAAGGCAATAAGCTTGATGGCTCAACAAACTTTCAAGCATGGAAGAAAATGATAGTTTTAATACTTGTAGAGAATGAAGTTATGGACTATGTTCAAGACAATGTTACAAAACTAGAGAAGGATAAGATTAAATAATTGGCAAAGTATATGAAAGGAAAAGTGAGAGCTCAAAGGATTCTCGTTGAATCCATTAAGCATCATCTCATTCCTTTTTGTGGCAGATTTAGGAACATCTAAAGCAATTTATGATAAGTTGGTGAAGCTATATTTTGTAAGCACTATAGGTCAAATCATATCTCTAAGGAATAAGCTTTACAAGACATGTTTGTCAAAGTATGAAGATTTACCTAATACCTCTCAAAGGTATCACAATTAAGGGATAAATTACAAGGACTTGGAGAAATTGTGACTAATTATGAATTGATAATGTGTATAATCATTGCACTACCTCCTGAATGGAGTATATTTGTGACAAGAAATTACTGAAGGGAGGACACTCCAAACTTTGATGAAGTATGGTCTCTATGTATGATAGAAGAAACAAGAATAAATGCAAAAGATGACACCAACCAAATGAAAGGTCCCAAGATTTTGCTGCTAAAGTAAATAAGAAGAAAGGGAAGTTTGGAAAATTTGAGCCTCGCCAAAGCAAAACCAATCAACCATGAATAAATATAGATATGTCCAAAGTGAAATGGTTTGGTTGCAATGAATATGGTCATTTTAAGAGAGATTGTCCCAAAGACCCGCAAAAAAAGAAGAACAATAAGAGGTAGGAAATAAGTGGAGCACATACAACTAGAGAAAATGAAGAACCCAAGAAGAAGTTGAAGAATGTAGATACCAAGAATATGTACCATTGATGGTCTCCTTTAACTATCGATTATGTTTACAATATGTTTTCATTTTCATTAGAAGATGGAAGTTCGAGTAGCGTGTACAATTATATTGGTAGAAGGTGGTTTTTTTTTAGGCATGGAATCATATAAGAAGCATAAAGCATTGGAAGGAATAAAATCGTCAGTTGCATCCCATCGGTAAAAGTAATCAAACAAAGATAGAGGAAGATAGAATATTTTGGACCATCCAACAATCCAACATTCATGCAATTACTGTCTGGCAATCACATCATTAGAGAAACAGACTATTAACCAAAGAGGATCTCAAGAATCCTTGATAGTAACTATGAAGGTTATTCACTACGTGAAAGAATATTTATAACATGACAAAAGATATATTTTATACTAAAATTATGGAAGCTAGAACCAAAGAAGCTTGCAAAAATAAAGACAATCAAGTTGCAGCATGAAGATATGATTGAGTACTTCTCATCTTGAACACCATTCATCACATCATCCTCAAGAAGAAATGCAACTCAAAAAGAATACTAGATGGAAAGCGTAAGGGAAGAGGTATGTATAAGATATTCTCATTAGGAAGTAGAATTCATTTCATCAATATTATTGTAGTAAGAGCTCATTATAGAAATATTCTTGGTCACACAAGCATGATATGTCTTAAAGAGAACTCCTTTGTTCGATTACACAAAGAAGTATGTTGAATGTGAAAGATCTCTTCCATGTGCATAGAAATAATGATTATGAATGATGGTACATTTTAAATCAGAAATAACTCTTCCTTTGGAAAGCATGGGAATAACTTATAATGAAGTTGGACAATATCTTATATGGTATCCTAAAACAAGGCATTGATATACATCCAATTTGGTAAAAAAGAACAATTTTAGAGGGAGCCACATAAAAATATGTCATATATGATTTTGAATTTTTTTGACTAGTTCACCACTCCACAAAACACATTTATCGACATTTGGAAAGAATGAATAAGGATTTAAGTATGAATATAGACCATGCAAAAGGATGTTGATCTTAGAGGGAGTTACTGGAAGAACATGACATCATGAAGGCTATCACAATTGCCTAACTCTGATTTTGATAATTTGGTATTGATGATTCATTTAAAATATGACTTGGCTACTTGGAAAGACATATTGCAGAAACATGGATTGGAAAGATAGCAGATGAGATAATATATCTACTATTATTTTAGTTTAAATTCAATTGTAATCACATGGATTGAACGGAAAAAATTGGTTTTGGCTTAGTGGTATTGAAGACCAAAATATGAATGGAAAAAAAGGTAGAAAGTCACAAGATAATGTGTTGTTCATGTTGAATATGGTGATCTTCACTTTTTGATGAACAAAGGAAGCAACGATTAACTCTACATTGAAAGGTTTGGCAAGATACTATTGATGATGAAGATAATGATCAATGGAAAGTGATGTAAAAAGGCTAATGGCAGGGACCCTATTTCAAAAGAAGATTGAGAAAGAGTTTGGCTCCATAAACATCCATCAAGGTCGAAGCTCACATATGAAGATAAGAAAAAGGATCTCATGCAGCTATTACTATGATCTCCATAGAAGAAAAAGTAGAAGATGAAAGAAGCAAGGAATAAAGCATATGATTGTGATGAAGTATCCCTAATTAAGAGGTAGCAATAAATCTCCTTTATAAGGAGTAAGGAACTCCTCCTTAATTGAAAAGGAGTGGTGTTGGACATTTATATTCTCTTCTTCATGTGCCATGCACTAGGCCAGGACTAACATTCGTACATCTAGTGAAGGCCATGGAAGGAGAATGCAGAATGAAGGATTGGATAAGAATCTGAGATTGGTACTCGAGGATTGGAAATCCAGGATAGGAAGTTGTCTTGTGTATTGATACTCGTTGAAGATCTAATATGGTATCCAAGATAAGAGTGGTCAAAGAGGACCGATATTCTATGAGGATTGGGAATCCAAGATAAGAATAATTCCTAGAAGGGCATACCATGTGAACATTCGGATAGGGTATATGCCTTGAGAGGATGAGATATCCATATGTATGTGTGCTTTCCAACATTGTGCTCTAATCCTGTGGAAAGTTATAGCTTGTTAGTCAAATGACCTTATTATGTTGGTATTTAACAATGTTGGTCATGATGTTAATGCTTAGAAGATGGCTTATCAATATGACTCTTCTTATGAGAACATTTCAGTTTGAGAGTATATCCATGTACCTATTATGTTATTATGAATAACTCCCTAGGGAGGGTTAGAAAATGTCACTAGTTTTTGTCTTCATAATTGATATTGTACCTATGGCATTATATATTTGATCAAAAATAAGAAAAATATATATTATTTTCAAGTATGGGTTTCATGCTCAAATTATTTGGTCAACTAGGTCAAGCATGTTCTTCATGCTTATAGGGTTTATTGAGTCAAAATAATATTTGTGATAAGTCAATTTCTTGTTCTTGAGTCAAATCGCATTTGGACTTTGAAGAGAAAATTGTAAAAGAAATTTATTTAAATCAAAAATGTATTTTTTGTCTCCAAGACCAAGTCGGCCCTGCGTCCTACATTCGTCTTGGAAAGGGGTAATTTAACCTCCTATATGTGTATATATAGAGACAACTTTACCTCATTTGAAGCACCAACCAAGCAAGTTTGATATCCAAGAGAAGAAATGTAAAATTCAAGAGAAGAAAGAGATGGAAGTAAGAGAGAGAAAGAAGAAAGAAAAATCGATTTTTCTACCTTGGAATCTTACCTAAAACTCTCGCACGTGCAAAATTTTTGAAGCTACTGTAGGTTGAAGTTGCAGATCTATTGCAATTCCGAAATTTTGAAGTTGGGGGCTGAAATAATGAAGTTGCAAGCCAAATTTTTTTGTTGGAATTGATTTGCAAGGTGTTGTCTTAAGTTGACTTTGTCTTGCTGGAAGAGCTTGGGAGGAGGGTTGACTTGCATCTTGTTGAAGGCATTGGTATTGCTGTTTGGGTCTTGTATTCCTCTTTTGATCTGATTCTATAAGAAGAGAAGAATTTTATAGATTTTCCCCTTGGAGGGGTTTTTCCTTGGCTTGGAGCCTACTTCCTGTGTTGATTGTCTATTTGTGATTTTCATTATTTATTGTTTTGGTAATTATTTGATGAAAATATTATAGTAAAGTAATAATAAGCCAACATAAATTCACAAGAAATCATCAAGTAAAGAGAAATCACCCTAAGTGTTTCCCCCCTTGATCTCTCAATAGGGGCTACCCACAATTTCATAGATGTTAGCCTTGTGTCAAGGAGGGGACTAGCCAATGAGGAGTTTGAGGAATTTTCAGTTGTGATACCAAGGGACAATCATGTGGAATGCACTAGGATTATCCCCAAGTTGAGTCTAACAATGGGGAATTACACAGTCACAGATGATTTCTTTGTGGTGAATGTTCCTGACACCAATGTGGTATTGGGAGTTCAGTGCCTCTACTATATAGGGTGTTACACCATTGATTATAGTGAAATGGATATGGAGTTCATGGGATCAGATGGTAAGAAGGTAGCGTTGAGAGGTATGCACACCTATCCACTGAAAGTGGTATCATCAAATGGGATGAAGGAAGATTTGAGGCATGGGACATTGAATGGGTTGTAGAGTGTCAAATCACCGATAAGAGATTAGAAGATCAACCATGACAATATCCAATAGATATTATGGCTTTATTACAAAAGCATCATAAGGTTTTTG
This sequence comes from Pinus taeda, assembly GCA_000404065.3. Classification (NCBI taxonomy): domain Eukaryota; kingdom Viridiplantae; phylum Streptophyta; class Pinopsida; order Pinales; family Pinaceae; genus Pinus; species Pinus taeda. Next base: position 176,423 of record APFE030829167.1, on the reverse strand, counting down.
AAGAAATTCCACCACGTAGATCTCCTCACATAGGTTTTGAGAAAATCATTAGTTTGAGGAGGGGGTTCAGGTTTTTATTACCCCTCCATACTGGCATCCAAATTCCTACATGGGAAAGATCAAGAAATTCATCTGAGAGATACCTTCATTGGGCCACATTTTGCCTAGCTCGAGCCCATCTGCCTCATTGGTGGTTCTAGTGAAAAAGAAGGACAAGACCTTATAGATGTGCATAGACTACAAATCCTTCAACAAGAATACCATTAAGTATTGATATCCAATGCCTAAGATAAATGAGATGATGGATGAGTTGAGGGGAGTTAAATATTTCTCCAACATAGATCTTCACTCTAGGTACCATCATAGTCGATTTGTGGAGAAGGACATTTCCAAGACCACTTTTTGGTGCCACTATGGGAATTATGACTTATTGGTAATGCCCTTCGGGCTAACCAATGCTCCATCCACATTCTAGTCTTGCGTGAATCATGTTTTTAATAAACAACTACATAAATTTGTATTGGTTTTCTTTGACAATATCTTGGTGTATAGTAGGACATGGGAGGAACACTTTCAACATTTGGATGAGGTGTTAAGGGTTTTGGAGTGGAAATTCTATTCCAACTTGTGCAAATGTGAGTTTGTGTTGATGAATATGCTCTATTTAGGGCATGTTATTGGGGGATAGGGGGTGCAAGTACACCAAGAGAAGATCCAAGCTATTATTGAGTGGTTGATTCCCAGGAATGTGATGATGTTGAAGGGGTTCTTAGCCCTTTACACATATTACAAGTGGTATGTTAAGGGGTTCTCTCAGTTGGAAATGCCTCTTATAGATCTCACTAAGAAACAACCTTTTGTTTGGACAGATGCAACATAGAGAGCCTTTGAGTGGCTCAAAGAGGTGATGATGACATGTTCTAAGCTAACCTTACCATATCAACCATTTTTTCTTAAGTTTGATGCCTCAGGGGAACGCGTAGGGGAATTTTTGATGCATAATAATCATCCCATTGCATTTGAGAGAAGGAATCTTGGAGACTATGAGTGCTTCTATTCCATCTATGCTAAGGAAATGTTGGCCATTATGCATGCATTAGATAAGTTTAGGCCATACTTGGTAGGGAACAATTTCAAGGTGAAGATTGATCATAACAGTGTCAAGTTTTTTCTAGACCAAAAGGAGCTCAATGATAAGGAACAGAAGTGGGTTAGAAAAATAAAAGCATGCGATTTCAAGACAGAATATGTAAATGGAAAGAATAATGTGGCTTCAGATTCCTTATCCATGAGACAAATGACATTTTATCTCATGGACATATCGATAGATTGGATATCCCACCTTCTATTGGAGTACTCTAAGAACAATTGGCTTGTGAGGTCTTGGATCATCGATTGCAAGATGACAAGTATAGGGTGGTCGATGACATCATTTACTAAAAGGACATGATTTACTTGGTGCCCGAGTCTCATTTGAAAGAGAATATTATGCCTGCAACACATGATTCTCCATTGGCAGGGAATCTGGGATTCCTTAGACTTATAGGGCCATTAGAGAGAGATTATCATGGAAGGGCCTCAAGGAGGAAGTTCGAAGATATGTTCATGAATGTAGTACATTCCATTAGAACAAAGATGAGCACACATATCCAATGTGCTTGACTCATCCATTGCCTATCCGATCACAAAAGTGGGAGAGCATCTCGATGGATTTCATCATAGGGTTACCATCGGTACATGGGAGAGATTGCATCTATGTTGTGGTGGAAAGGTTGACTAAGTTTCCCCATTTTTGTGTGATTTCTTCTAGGTATTTAGCAAATCAATTAGCATATTTATTCTTCCAATAGGTTTTCAGGTTGCATGGTCTTCCCAAGATCATTATTAGTGACAAATATAGTAGGTTTATGGGCAGATTTTTGCAAGAGATTTTCATATTAGTGGGTACAAATATCACACCTAGGACGAGTTATCGCCCCCACACTGATGAGGAAACAAAGATAGTTAACAAATGGATGGAGGGTTAATGAACTATGTGATAAGGAAACATAAGGCTTGGATGAAATGTTTTCACCTTGGAGAATACTACTATAATATCACATGTCACATATCACATGTCGATTGGGATGTCGCCATTCAGGGTTGTATATGGCTACAATGCCCCCGTCATTTACAGAGCTAGTATTTGGTAACATCTGAGTGCCAAAGGATAAGGATTAGATTCAATAGATCCAAGACATCCTCAAGGCTCTCAATGACAAGTTACATACAACATAGACACCATATCAAGAGGAGTTTTGAGGAGGGAGACATGGTATATTTGTGTCTACAACCTTATAGACAGTCCACCCTCAAATAGAAAGGTGCAGAGAAGTTGGAGCCATGATTTTAAGGGGCATACAAAGTCACCAGAAGAGTGGGAGAGGCATCCTATGATTTAGAGCTTCCAGAAGGGAGTAAGATACATAATGTCTTCCACATGTCTTGTTTGAAGAAAGAATTGGGGCAAAAAATCATATATTCATCCAAATTGCCTCCTTTGGATGAGGAAGGACAATCGGTGTTGGTTCTAGAGGAGATATTGGAGATGAGAGAAATGATATTAAGGAACAAGGTCATCAAGTAATACCTTGTTCGATGGAAACATCTACCAATAGAGGATGCAACATGGGAGGGGGAGTAGATAATTCAGCATCCATGATTACACTTGATCCAGGTGGATATTGGTGGCCACCCGCCAATTCCACTTAGACCCCCACCATTGTTTCTTTCAGTTTTTCAGTTTCCTTAATTGTAGCACAATTTACTATTTTTACCAATTTTTCGGTTTCCTTAATTGTAGCATAGTTTACTATTTTTAGCAGTGTTTCGGGTACTAAACTTCCGGAGCCGTTTTGAGGACCTAAACGATGTTTTTTTGGAAATCTACAACCAACGATTTTTTAATAAAACCATTTTTCCGTCGTAGTTCTCGGAGAGATCTTTCCAACGGGGTATCATGCGCGTCAAACAGAGATAATATGACCAAGTCACGACCCCAAGAAGTTGGTTGTCCAACTAACCCCAACAAGGCCCATAAACTCTTGGTGTTACATCTCCTTGGGTTAGGGTTTTGGTTGTTTAGGTTTTTCTCTTATTTTCCAATAATAAAAAGGCCCTTGAGCCTCATTGCAAGGCAGTTTAGAGGCATGTAGCTGCCATATCTCTTCTCAGTGATAAGCTACCATCACATGAGCTAGTTTATTTCCATTTCTATTACTAGGCATATTTCAATATTTTACATTAATGAAATGAAGTATTATTTTTGTTGCATCTCTATATTTATGGTTATAGCTATAATTTGTTGCGTTCCTGTTTAAATCTGGATCAGTGGTATTAGAGCAGTCTGCTCTTTCTTTGTTTTTCTTTGCATGTCCCCAACAAGGTCGGGATATAAGGAGTTAGGGCTTGAACTGGTCGAACCTTTGCAAGATCAACCTCACAAATCCCGATGGCCTCCCATGGCAGATGAAAAGAGAGATGAGGGGGCAAGAGATCCTATCAAAATCTTGCTTGAAGAGGCCCTCGAGTGACAAAGGAACGCGATGATGGACAACTTTTCGCAGATACTCTAGTGGCTACCCATGGGCGACACATCTACTTCCAACAGCTACCCTGGAAGCACCACACCCTTTAAGGTACAAGTTAACTTTGACATTCCCACATTTGAGGGTCAGATAGATGCAGACATTGTAGATAAATGGTTAAATATGCTAGAAGGGTATTTTTCTATTCATAATTTTTTCGGACGGAAAAAGATTAATTTCGCTCTTCTCAAAGCTGCCCCACACGTCAAGCAATGTGGGAAATCTACTGCGAGCAGAAGGATGAAAATATGCCAGCATTGTTTTCAACCACACCCACTTGGAATTCATTCCGGGATGCCATCAAGGAGCAACACTACCTTGTCGAAAGCTATGAGGATAAATACATAAAGTGGACCACACTACGGCAGGGAAGGGACCAAGACGTGCCAGAGTTTACCAATATTTTTCATACCCTTCACACCAAGTTAGGTATCAAGGATAGTGAGCAGAATTTGGTACTCAAATACCAAGGCTGCCTACACAAGTACATCTAGGACGAGATGGAATTCTGGGACATCTCCTCGCTCGGAACGACGTACCAATACGCTATCAATATCGAGTAGAAGTTTAAATAAAAGAAGTGAGACTTTTGATCTATGAATCCAAAGTAAGGGAAAGGTGCCCCCAAACCGCAGAACAAATGACAAAGCTAAGGCGGGGTGGCCCAAGACAACCTGCCAAAGCCACAAGCAAAGAACAACACCGCAAAGCCAAAGGACATGGGAAAGTGTTGTGAGTTCCATAAGAGCTCCACCCACAATACAAGTGAGTGTCGGGCAAAGAAATCACTGGTGGCTGAGCTAAAGACTTTAGAATCAAATGCATGTTCCGAGTCCGAGTGAGAACCCAATAAGGGGAATGACAAAGGGAAGCAGATTATCAATACGGAGCCCAATGCCACCGTTGCCACCATGAAGATACAAAAGGAGGAACTCAAAGATCCATAGGAGGAGGAATGCCTCTTACACTCCCAAACGTGGGTAAAGGGTTCCCCACTACGGTTCATTGTCGACAATGGGAAAGAACCTCATTTCGGCAGAGGTCATGAAGCAGCTAGGATTACTGACCATAGCACATCCCCAATCGTACACCATCGAGTGGCCTCACGAAGGACGGGATCTTCGCGTGAGCCAACAATGTCACCTTCCATACAACATCAAGCCCTTCACGGATGAGGTATTATGTGACGTTGCTCCCCTTGATCTTTGTGATGTATTATTAGTCCAACCATACTTGTGGAAGCGACATGTTGTGTATGAATCAAGGCCTCGTGCTATTATTTTTACTCTGGGAAATAAGTTGTACAGGATACCGGAGGTAGCGCCACCTATCTCGATCTCCTTGGTTACTGCAAAACAATGCAGTAAGCTCATTTCCAAAACTGGGAAATTTGTTTTCTTGATGATACGCGATTAGGGAAAGAAGAAGACAGTTGCCACGACCTCTAGACAAGACCCTTCCTCACGAAAACTACAGATGGACAAGGTCATCGAGGAGTACGAGGACATCTTCACCTCCCCCGCAGGGGTTCCTCTGCACTGCCAATTCAAGCACTCCATCGATCTAACCCCGGGTGCGTCACTGCCCAATGGACCAATCTATTGGCGCTCTATTCTGGAGAACAACAAAATCAAGAGGTAGATTTAGGAGTTGCTGCAGAAAGTTCACATCCGATCGAGTTCATTGCCCTGTGGGAGCCAGATCATGTTGGTACAGAAGAAGGATGGGATTTGGAGACTTTGTATTGACTATCGAGTGTTGAACAAGATCACTGTCCGGAATAGGTACCCGATCCCATGGACTGATAGCCTTCTGGACTAACTGAAGGAGGGAAAATATTTCAACAAGATTGACTTGAAGTCAAGATATCATGAGGTACCAATTGAACCCTCTGATGTGTGGAAGACAGCGTTCAAATCCAAGGAGGGTCTTTTCGAATGGTTGGTTATGCCTTTCGGGTTGACGAATGCTCCTACAACCTTCATAACGCTGATGGATGACATCTTACGGCCATTCACCGACTCATTTGTAGTGGTATACTTGGATGACATCTTGATCTTCAGCCAGAGTTGGGAAGAGCACCTCCACCACATCCAACAAGTTCTCCAAATACTATGGTAACACAAGCTATGTGCCAATTTGGAGAAATGCACTTTTGGCATGAACCAAGTTTAGTATCTCGGATACATTATTGATGAACGGGGGGGATTTTATGTGGATCTAGCCAAGATCCAAGTCATTCGGGATTGGCCATTTCCAACCACTTTGACATAGCTCTGCGGCTTTCTGGGTCTTGCCAATTTCTACCACAGGTTCGTGTTGGGATTTTCTCATATCACTTGGCCCTTGTCAAGTCACCATGGGAGGAGTGAAAGCAAAGTTCTTTTGGTCTGAATTTCAACAAAAGGAATTCACAGAGCTGAAACATCGCCTCTGCTTGGCACTAGTGCTTGCATTACCAGACTTGCAACAACCATTTGAGATCGAGACAAATGCCTTTGACTATGCTATTGGGGCAGTCCTTACTCAACACGAGTATCCAATGGCATATCACAATGAAACACTTTCAAACACAGTCCAGAAGTATCCCACTTATGACAAAGAGATGTATTCCATTATGTAGGCATGTCGACAATGGAAACATTACATTTTGGGGAAGGAAACAATCATCCACACAGACCACCGTCTCCTGCAGTTCATATAGATGAAAGGGAAGTTGCAGAATAATCGCCATCAGAAGTGGTCCACATACCTGCAACAGTTCCATTTGAATATCAAGTATAAGAAGGGCAACACCAATAATGTTGCAGATTGCCTCAGTCGACCACCGATCATGGTGTTAACCACTGTGTTCAACTCTTGTGGGCTCGAGACTTCTGATTGGCCACTTCTCTGCAAAGCGACCCAGAATTCGACCACACATACTAGACACTCTTGGAGGGTCAGCATATTCTATATTTTCACCTCCAAGATGCCCTCTAATGCCACCTAGGTCACCTTTGTGTTCCTTCAAGCGAGCATGCCGAGATGATTCGAGAAGCACACTACAATTGGGTTGCTGAGCATTTCGGGGTCAAGAAAACAATGGCAATACTGCAGAAGTATTTCTATTGGCTGAATCTTCGACAGGATGTTGGGAAGTACATCAAATCCGCACTGCCTGCGCCATTGCCAAACCGACCATGAAGAAGCAAGGCCTATATACTATGTTGCGTACCCCTAGTCGACCTTGGGATTCCATCTCCATGGATTACATGTTGGGCCTTCCTTCTACGAAGCATGGAAACAACTGTGTTTTTGTGGTCGTTGACAAGTTCTCGAAGATGGCCATTATGGCGGTCTGCAAGAAGAATATCACAGCAGAAGCCACTGCTAAACTCTTCTTTGAATGAGTGTGGGTACACTTTGGGGTCCTACAGTATATCATCTCAGATCGGGATAGCAGGTTCCTTAGTACATTTTGGTCTAGTCTCTGGTCAATGCTGGACACCAAACTCACTAAGTCCACAACCTCTCATCCCCAAACTGATGGCCAGACAAAGGTGTCAACAGGATGATCGTACACATTCTGTGCATGCACAACTCAAAGCATCCATGCACATGGGATGAGAGCCTCCTCTAAGTTCAGCACAGCTATAATAGCGCTCTCCACAGCTCGACTGGCCACAACCCTCTTCAGGTGGCCTTGGAATTCCAGCGACTATGTCCCATTGATATGGCCATGCCATTTGCAGCTACTCAAGAAGATTCAGCTCATGTCCAGTCCGAAATAGATAAAGCAAACAACTTCATTGAGCACATCCAAATATTCGCTAGCAGGTCCACGACATTTTGGAGAAATCAAATGCCAAGTACAAGTAGTGACATGATCAACATCCGGTGCCACACAGGTTTCAGGTGGGCGACAAAGTTTGGTTGCATTTGTAAAAGGAACGCCTTACCAGAGCCTATCAAAAACTCAGAACACTCCGATATGGTCCTTACACCATTATCAAGGTTGTGGGAGACAATGCATTTGAGCTCAACATTCCCCCATTCCTTGGCCTACACCCAGTGTTCAATGTGGACCGCCTTCAGTCATACTTTCCACCATTACTAGACACATCTGACATTGCAGAACAACTCACAGCGACAGAGTTAAATCCAAATTGCATGGAACAAGCTGTAATTGATCAGATCATGGACACGCAGATCAAGCACACTTGCCAACAGAATATCCAACTGTATCGAGTTGTCAAAGCAGGCCAACTCCTTCACCAAGGCAAGTGGCTCACCAGGGACCAAGTTCAACAGAAGTTTCCTTATCTCATGGAGGAACTCAATGTAATGGGGACCACTGCTTCTTAAGGGGGGAGGAATGATCCAGGTGGATATTGTTGTCCACCCGCCTATTCCACGTAGATCGACACCATTGTTTCTTTCATTTTTTCAGTTTCCTCAATCGTAGCACAATTTACTATTTTTAGCAGTTTTCTGGGTCCTAAACTTTCGGAGTTGTTTTGAGGCCCTAAATGATGTGTTTTTGGCAATCTACTGCTAGTGATTATTTGTGAAAATTGTCTTTTTCATCGTAGTCCTTCGAGAGATATTTCCAGTGGGGTATCATGCGCGTCAAACAGAGATAATATGACCAAGTCACGACCTCGAGAAGTTGGTTGTCCAACTAACCCCAACGGGGCGCATAAAATCTTGGTGTTACATCTCTTTGGGTTAGGGTTTTAGTTGTTTAAGGTTTTACTCTTATTGTTCAATAATAAAAAGGCCCTTAAGCTTCATTGTAAAGCAGTTCAGAAGCATGTAGCCACCACATCTCTTCTCAGGATAAGCTACCATCGCCCGAGTTAGTTTATTTCCATTTATGTTACTAGGCATATTTCAATATTTTACATTAATGAAATGAAGTATTATTTCTGTTGCATCTTTGTATTTATGGTTATATTTGTAATTTGTTGCGTTCCTGTTTAAATCTGGATCAACACTTGCCTGACGACAAGCAATCTTGGGTGGGGATGATTGTAATGTCCCCAATCACTTGAGTATGGAGTTGTCTATCCTACTAGCCTAACTTGTCTCCTTTAGGCTAAAAAAGGGGAAATTGTTAAGGGGACAAATAAAATTTTCCTAACTCTACTTTATATTTTTAATAAATAAAAGGGGAAAAAGTCAATTATAGAAGATAAGAAAAGTCCACTTAGTGACTTATTAAATAAAAAAATAATAAAGGTACTTTACCATCGTCCTTATATAGACCTGAGATATCCTACAGCGGGTCTACCCTCCACTTAACATCCTGAAATGGCAGTAGCACTACAGATGACAATATTTTGTATAGTCTTATTTGAAACAGACTGGAGGTTGCTGAAAGGCAACAAATCTCTTAACAGACAAAACAGGATTACTCAGTTTTTTAAACAAACAAATTAACAATGTAACTTTTTGTAAAATGTACAGATCCACAACGATCATGGCATATGCGATAAGCATCTACATATGTAATTTTTTCATATTAATGAAAACATTACGGATTTTTCCAGAGGAAAAAAAAATAATAAAGGTACTTCTAGAAGATTGGAGAAATATCCCAACGAATCTTTAGAAGGGAAGGGAGGGTCACTTCTCACAAATCCTATTCTATTCATCATTTCGTTGAAAATCAATTTGGCTCAAACGAGTCTCATACAAGGGTTTTAAGCATAACTCTCCATTTGATTTTAGTGGAATTTGAGTGCCGCTCTAGTTGGCTCTTGGGGAGATTACTTCAGATCTCCCACTTCTGTTTAGGAAAGAATTTTGCAGGCGTTTAGAGCAAATTCCCAAAGGAGAAACCCTTGATTTAAGGGTTAATTTTCTAGTCTTTGTTATTTTAGTTGTAGAATAAACTTCCATGGAGAAATCAAAGGTTTACGAGTGTAGATTGAAGGGTTAATTTTCTGGTCTTTGTTATTTTAATTGTAGGATCAACTTCCATGGAGAAATCAAAGGTTTACGAGTGTAGATAGATGCATCAGTCCATATCATCTCTTGGTATAAAACCTTCTTCTCCATATTGAAATTTTAGCAAGGGAGGTTGAATTCTATTGTGGGATGAGTTCTATTGGTGGAGGCTGAAATCATCATTTGCGGAGGTGATGGGCCTCCAAATTAGACACAAATTAAGTCCCATCTAACCTTTCTTAGGAACATAAAGACTATATTGAACCTATCCTTTTACACTTAATAATTTTTTTTAGCTTTAATATGTTGTTAGGAAGGTTTAGAGATAATTGCATGTTATGTGTCTAACATTATTTATTTTTGAAAAATATTGAGTAAATTTTGAATGAGATAATAGGGACTTGCTCGCTACTATAGGATGGAAAAAGATTGGATAATAAATGAAAAATATCATGAAATTGTTGAGAATTTTTGGAGTTCCACTGATTGAGAAAAATCTAGGAATGTGTTCCCTATCATTAAATAAAGATTCCTAGTGTTGGGATCCAAATCCACTTTTTGAGGGATTTTGGAGGGGAAAGCTGCCTCCTTCCAAGGAGTATTCTTCACCATCTATTTTTATAAGTACCATTTCGAATTTTCCTCAGGGGGCACACATTTTTAGTATTCTTGTAGAGAAAACTTGTTAGTTAGCAGCGCCACTTTCATTTCTAGCATGGATGTACTAAAATTGATTCAAATAATGAAGTTTGGTGCCATTTTTAGCTTCTAAAACTTGGCCATCCCAGGAGCCTTAGTGCCCTCTTGTACAATTTCTTTATTTCCTATGAAAGTATCTTTCACTTGCATCTCTTATTTCTGCATTTAGTGATCATGCCTCTTTTGTTGTAGGTTATATTGGTTAAATTATTGAAGTGAGTTGTTTTGTAAGTTATTTACAGAGTCACAAGCATGATTCATTCTTATAATAGCTTTGAAAATTAATATGCATCATTGAGCTGCTTGGATTGGTTCACTAGTTCACAAATCTAGAATTTCTGGAAGTCCCTTGTAGCAAAATAGTGGTAACTTTTTGCTATTTTTTAGAATGTATTAATGAGATTCATTTGAGTTGATTCCACTTGTTTTGAGTCATAAAAACATCAAAGTCAATAAAAATTTTGACACTGTAGCATTTGCACTTGATTAGGGTAGGCATTTAGTAGGAATTTTTAGAGTAGTCATTTTATGTTATTTTTTAACAAATGTTAATAGGGGTATTTTTGAGTGATTCCACTTGGAATGGAGTCTTAGGACATCATACTTAATAATAAAAATTTCCCCATCTCATTTCATTTTATTTTCTTGGGCATTCGAAAAGTTGTCTCGAGGAGTAGCAGTCTTGTAGCAATTTGTTTCAAAATTTTCCTTACCCAAATTCACTCCAAATTAATGGTAGAAGTAGATTTATAGCCTATGAATGCTATGAGGCCACTTTGGTTGATCTAAGGGTTGGTTAGGTTTCCATTTAGTTCTTACATTTATTGCATCTTGAATGATGATTTCTGCAACTAGTTTAGATTTCCTTCTATTAATTTACTTCATGCAAAGTGTGATTTATTTCTTGCAAGAATAAAATAGGACTTTCCTTTCCTGCAAAATAGAATAGATTTCCTTTCTAGCAAGATAGATTAGATTTGCTTAAGTTGTCATTATGCTTTACATTTTTGCAAATAGAATCGTTTTCTTTTCTACCGTTTACTTTCTAACAAAAGTAAAATATGTTTGCTTATTGTCATTTTCCTTAGGATTGGCGGCTTACCTAGATCTTTGCTCAATTGAAGTTGCTTCATTTCCATCATTCACCTACATTAGAGGGAGTCAAACTAGGAAGAGGAAGGTGTTTGTTGCACATATAGTGTTGACCCCTCTTAAGTTTGTACGAACCCTAGGTTGATAATTTAAGTTGATAGACCCCAAGAGTTGCAACATTCTTGTTGCAACACTGGGGCTCATTAGGAGGTCACACTTCTTTGGAGGGTCAAAATCTTCTTGTGGACCAAATTTACTTAGGAGGCCAAATTTACTAATTTATTGAGGTTGAATTCCTTGGAAAGGTTGTATTCATTTGTTGAAGGCCGATTTCACTATTTGGAGATCGAATTCAGTTTTTGAGGGCTAAATTAATCTATTGGAGACAAATTTATTTGTTAGAGAAGTCGATTTCATTTAATAAATCCAAATTCATAGTACCAGGAGGATCAGATTCAATATTCTTGAAAGATGTTGAATTTGTATTTATAGGAGGACCAAATTGCTTTTTCCAAGAGGAGGCCAAATTGAAATTTCTAAAAGAGATGAATTTCCAACTACAAGAAGGGGCCAAATTCACCATTTCAAGAGGGTCGAATTTCCTAAGAAATCTGAATCTTCTAGGAGGTTGAGTTCTAATTTTGAGGATCAAATTTGTTGTTAAAAAGGGCTACAAATTATTGGGTCAACCATCATTTTTGCACTTGATATTTCAAAGAAGGATTTCAGATTCTAAACCTTCCCTTTGTATGAAACTCCCAGTGGGGAATTCAATAAAGTTTTGGTTTGCCCCTAATTGATATTGCATTGCTTTATTGTGTAATGGAAATTTTGAGTATTGTTGTAGCATATAATGTTTTTTTCTTCTAGCTATTAATATGTTTGCTAATAATTTTGTAGTTCCTCTAATACATCTATGTTACACTAGCAAATTTATTAAAAAGAATATTACAAATGCATAAAGAAGCACAATTGAGGAAAAAGGAAAATAAGGTCAAGTATTGGATCTAGTGTTCATTAGATGACTTGATTTTTCCCAAGATAATAGGAGAATTTAGTGCAAAGCAAGAGTGAGATATCTTGGAGTTAGCATATCAAGGTAATGACAAAGTGAAGACAATAAAGCTTCAAACTCTAAGGAGAGAGTTTGAAACCTTGAAGATGGATGATGAAGAGAAAATTGAATACTTTATTAGCAGAGTGGTGGAAATTGTGAATCAACTTAGGATTCATAGAGAGTAGAATGAAGATCAAAGAATTGTTGAAAAAGTTCTCAAAATACCACTTAAGAAATGTACCTTACTACAACTAGGTCTAATGTTATGTATGTAATTAGTTACATTTCCAGATTTATGGAGTCTCCCAAAGACTCTCACTAGAAATTTGGAAAAAAGAATGTTGAGATATATTACAAGTACAACTAATTATGGAATGTGGTACACAACTTCTAAAGAGAACACACTTCTATGATACAAAGACAATGACTTTGTTGGTAGCATTAATGATAAGAAAAATGCCTTAGAATATGATTTTCATTTAGGCACAAGTTTAATCTCATGGGAATTTTAGAAGCAACCCATTTGCTTAACATATTCTATAGAAGCATAATATGTACTATTTGCTACAACATCATGCCATGCATATGGTTGAGAAGACTCTTGAAAATTATTGCACGTGTGGAGGAGACAAATTCTAATTTTTGTGACAACAATTCAATATTTGCATTGTCAAATAACCATGTGTTCCACTAGAAAAGAAAAAAAACACATTAACACTTGCATCACTCCATTCGCAAGCTTGTCAACAATGGTGGCATTTCTCGTCAGTTTTGTGGATCTATAAATCAAATAGAAAATCTTCCCAAACCATTGGGAATAATTGTTTAATTTCAAAGACAACACTTGGGCTTTATCAGTCCTAAAAAATGTAATAGTTGAAATTAAGAGGAAGTGTTAAATTATGTAATCTCACATGTTGACCTAGTTTAGGTAATTACTTAGCTAGGTTTTTGGTATTAATGGTTAGTTAGAAAATTGTTAGAAGTTAGTTGGACTATTGTTAACATTTCGCCACATCAAACTTTTGTTATAGTTGTTGGTCTCTATTTAATAATTACAAGGGCAAGCTAAGCCCCAATAATCTACCAATATTTTCCTCCATACATGTTTTTCGTGTAATTTGATAAATCACTAGTGCACCTTTAAGTTGATAAGTGTGGGGAATGATAATTTTTAATTCTAATGTTTATTCAAATGAGATAAAGGAACAAATAATTGTGGTACATACTCTTTAGTAATTTTCATATTCATTAAATTGAGATGAGAGTCTTATCATTCATATTACATGCTTTCTCATTTTGGTGTCTATTGTTCAATATTTCTTTTTAAAAGCATTCTAAAACTTCATTTTTCTTGGTATTATCTTAGCAATGTATCGAGCAGATTTCAATTATGTTCTAAATGTTTGGTAGTTGTCTTTTACATTTTATGAACAAATTGATCTTCTTAGGAAAGATAATGTAACAAATACTTAGCCTTTGAATGTTTGATTATGGATATGGGCTGCTTTTCTGATTCAACAAATCTCCATCACTTACTACTCATTGAGAGTTTTCCAATGATATAAATTTTATTAAAATCAAAGCCCAAATCATTAAGATCTCAATATTTGAATATTTTCACCCTTGGTGCCATGTCAACATTACCATACAATTTTCATATGGTAGATGACATGGAACCCTCAGATCCACGTGTCATAATGGGGTGGTGCCATGTCAACACCAATACCACCTAACCTTTCCATGTCATCCATTGGACCAAGGATTAAACTAATCTTTAATTAATAATATAATCTAAAATTTTCGATTGTAAAACTTCAAACATTTCACTAATCACCAACAGAGTCAAACTTCAAACCTTTAATTGACCACTGATATGGGGTAAATGCTTCAAATTTTGTATCTGCAATAGATGGTCCAAATACCTCAAACTTTTTGTCCATTGCAGATGGGGTAAATACTTCAAAATTGGGAAATACTTTCAAATGTTTGGTTAACTGCAAATGGGATCATTGATCATTAGGGAAATTTAGGGTTTGACTTTTATAAACTTTGTCCAAATTGCGTATGGGTTCATTGCTCATTGGTGAAATTTAGGGTTTGACTTTTATAAACTTTGTCCAAATTGCAGATCTTACCATCAATGAAATTTAGGATGACATCCAGAAACTTTTAGAAATTTTGTCCAAGCCAGTGATTCCGTACCATCAACAACATTTAACATTTTTTAAGATTTGACTTTTAGAAACCATTGATGAAATTTAAAATTTTTATGTAGTAAAAGCCTCATGAATTTTCTCGATCACTAATGAAAAAGGTTTAGCAAGCTCTACAACAAATCTAGGAGATACAAAAAACATTCTCTACATTGAAGCGTAATGGTCATATATTTTGTAAAATCCTTGTCTAGGATTTATGTCTTCATCATGTATATTCTCCTGTAAGTGGTGCAATAAAGAAATTTTCATTCTTTGAATGGATTATTACCAAAATTTGTCACGTTCACTTAAGTAAACAGTATTTCTTACTAGTATTTACTAACCTGAAAGTTTATGTAGAGACTATTTAATATACATATGAATTTATATAACTAAAGGTTCAAATTTAATTCTTAAGAAGAAGGAAACTTTGGGCATTCTTCATAGTCATGTAAATAAATATTAGGCATGTCTATTTCGGAATAGAGCTTCCAAATTTTCCCCTAAGGCCCTCTTGTTTTCTCCATAGGCCCAACGCTATTTCCTCTCCAATAATATTGAGAAGGAAATCACATTCCAAGTATGGAATGTATAGTGCTAAGGACTCTTGCATCCAAATATTCTCAGTTTTCATCAAACATTCCCATCAATTTATTTCTCTTTCCATCCAAGGCCTTGTGCAATCCTTATTTCCCAAACAAATCCCACATCTTAAGTTTCCATAGCTTGACCTTGAAGCTATTATTTCCACTAAAGTTCTCCACCTCAAACTTTATTTTCATTATCTTTCCCATTCTATACACACTACCTCCCTCCAAAAATGTGTGATTGATTTATATAAAGGAGCCATAATTAAAGGAGAGATATAAAGGACCGATCATAATTGGCTGCAATCACTGCACGCAATTATGCCTCCCTTCCATTAATGAGTATACACCATTTTCCATCAGAAAAAAATGCAAGAGTCAATATTGAGTCTCTATCCTGAATGTACCAAAAGAGTTTCAGGTTGCAAAATTCTATAAACTAAACTTATTTTTCCAATTTGATAACCAATGCAAGTTTCTCGACCTTCTTTTTCGTCTTTCACTACATTGGATATCATACTTGTTGGCTACTCCCTCTCTGTTGAACTAAGCAAAACTACAACAATTTTATTCTCTGAGACTAAAGCCAAGCCAACACCATGACACCGTCGTACATCTAAATGAAGAATATTTTCACTGCAAATACACTTCTACAACCCTTGTGGACTGCAGAACGATCCTCCTAACGCAGACTTGAACTCACGATGGCTTCAATTGGATCGACCTTGAGTCGAATGGTCAAATCTATAGAGACCTTTCAACAACTAAGGAGATGTGAGCCAAACTGGGCAAATGAGAGATCAAACAAAAGGAGGGCAGAACATGGGTTTGCCTGTGTAACCTAGTTTGGAAAATTACAGTGAGAACAACATTAATTTAGCATCAAATTTGACCATAAAAGGTTATACTTGTTATTGTTTCGGATCTTATACCATTTGGTGTCAAGCCTGCAAGATACATTCAATCAATTATTATTGTCAAGAAATTGTTGAATTTCAATACAAGTTTACATGGCCACATAATGCACATAGGCAATTTTGTGACACGAATTCAATAAAACATTGACAACCAAAAGTTTGTAATTGTCCATTGATAGAGAAAGAAAACTACCATGGCAATTATTTTTGTCACCACTCAACAAAATTTTACTTGAAAGTGTATGCCTAGTAATAGATGCACATGAATATGACTAGAGCTAAAATGTACCTTGTTCAAATAGAAGAAACATGTGGAAAAAAGATAAAATAGAAGCAACATGTGGAAAAAAGGTAAAATTGAATAACAGATGTGAACATTGATGAATGTGTGTTGTTATTTCAAAACTCTTTTGTGGCAATCTAGATACCTTTCTTATTGAAATCAAATGTCATTTCCCATTGGAATCAAAAGCTATTGTGACTATGTACCCTACTTTAAGTCCCAAAACTTACACTCTTCCTTTTCTAACTTGGCTAGTAAATTAAATTTTGATATGTAGTATGGTTTATTCAATATTTAATGGAAAATAAATATCAAAAATTTCCACCAACAATAAAAATTCTTTCTACCAACAATAATGTATTTGAAAATAGAGAAATTCTTTTTACCAACAATAATGTATCTGAAACACTGACACATGCACAAGTACAATGTTGCATGAAATGCTTCTACGATGAAGCACCTCTCTAAAATTGTGTAGCCTTAACGACATGTGCGGAATAAGGAACTTGGAAGCTGGCCCTCTTATGTATTACTGTTATCTGGAAACAATATAAAACGAAATTTTGAGTTGACTCTTTGCACTGTATAAATGCATTGTGACAATTTATAACATAACAAAATTGAGAGCAATACATAGAGGTATTAGACTAAATGAATTAGATAATGAGTTATATGAACTACCACTAGAAAAATGTAAGATGGTACATATTATAAATGAATTCAAAACAATAACATGATATGGAACAGAATGACATGTTAAGATATAGCAAGTGGAAATGTTATAGGTGGTATCAAAGCCACTGGAGATCAAAATAAATGAATTAACTAATATATTCAGATGGATTTGGATTGTATTAAGGTGATTTTCCTTTTCAACCACTAAATTGCATCTTAATGGACTATTGTTCTTATGTAGTGTTAGAGCTCTTCTCAACTAAAACTTTTGTAAAGTTGAGACAAATAATACAAAATTTGACTTTTAACATATGGGAACTATTGACAATGTTGGATGCTGTGAACATATAGGGGGTCTCCCCAATGTGAAGTCCCAATTAGACCTCACACCATTTTGTGTAGGATCGCCATCCAGATATAAGGTCCAACCACCATTGGAAATGATTTTAAAGGAATGTCTTAACTACGAAAACATACACAAGAGATCATGCACATAACTTTTGGGTAGAAAGTACGTAAGATTTGTGAGGCATCAAGTGTAAGTTGTAAAGGGAGATTCCACGAATGGGAAATAAAGACACGAATCTTATATAAAATTATGAGTACTATCCTAGAGAGTCACATGAGAGCAAGACAGAAAGAATTGTTGATTAACTTGCAAATTAGTTCACAAGATAACAATGATCATGTAAGAACATAACAACACCCATTCAACAAGTTTCATATCTAAAGTAATGAAATAATCCATTTCCTTTAGTATGCATAACACAACGTATACTGTAAACATCTGAAGAATAGTCTTACAACATTTACGATACATGCATGGAAAAGTCTCAGCGCTGAGATATTTGATAATTAATGAAATATCCAAGTACATTGTTACATTGATGAAACACTAAATCCAATAATGGAACATGAAGCTACAACTTACTTCTCCAAAAGAATGATCTTCTCCCTTATGCAACCTTAGAGAAGCCAAGGCCAAATCTCTAAAAGATATGGGCTTATTTATAACAAATGATAATGACCTTTGAGCTTCATCGCATTTCTTTGACTTCTATAACCCATGGAATTCTATGTGAATCTTCACATTCCATATGTTTCTTTTAGGCTTCTTTTACATTAAACTTCTTATTCATAAAAGACAAATTACATCAAAATGGTGGCTATGTAGGAAAAAACTAGAATAATACAAAAGTCCTCATGGAGAAAATGACAAATAAATGGTTTGAGAATGGAGTTCAATTGTGATGTACGAGTGTCATGCTCTAAGCTCTATTGGGATAACTTTAAATCTGACTGGTGGCTCTGCAATGCACCACATCTTTACCTGCAATGCATATGATAATAGAGATTTGGAGTTTGATTGTACAATACTCCATAACATGGATAACTTCATGTGAATCTTAGTTGGCTCAATTGAACACTGTAGAACAACATTCTTGGTCACTTCCAAGCCTTCTTGATTAACTACTTGCCTGATTTATTCAATGAAATCCTTCATGACTACATCCTTACCCCTTATTTCTCCAAGTGAACCCACAAAAGGTACTCTATGTTTTCTAAGAGTTTTATATGTCTATTTTAATCTCCCTTCACTAAAGTGTCAACTGAAGTTCGTAAACTTTGAGCTGCAAAATATCACTGATCTAGGTACACTTTACTAGGTTTATTTAATATGCAAGTATTTTGTTCTTAAAGTCTAACTAACTACTTAATCCAATTTTTCACTCACAGGTACACTATATTTAATATCGCTACCAACTCAGTACAGAATTGAGTACCAAACTATATCAAGCTCAGATTTTAGTCTTAACTTTCGAATCTAAAACCACTCAACTACTCTAAATAAAAATCAAGACTTCACGAAGTGGAGAACCCTATTAAACCTTTCTTTAGAAATAGTAGAATACCATAAATCAAAATTTTTAATTTGGTTACTATGTTAACACAAATTTATTAAAACACTAAAGGTTTAATTCATTCAAATCCAATGTTAACTAAACAAATCTATATCAATCCAAATCGAACAATAACTCAAGCAGATCTAACAATACCCAGGTAATCTAACTCGTTTCAATTAGACGACAGCCAAAAGAATCCAATTCGTTCAAAATTCTAACCTACGATTTTTAATTGAACATCAATGAAACAAAGACTTCATTCAAACCTTAACCTGTAGCAATCAATATGAAATCAATTCTAATTTTGGTTTCGATCCTCTAATCGATAATATGCAAGACTAGAAACTAAAATTCAATTAAAAAACAAAGGATGATTGATATGATTGAAGGATAGGTACAGTTACTCCGCACTAGATCTAAACATACATATTAAATCTAACTAAAGCTATCTTTACAAGGCTTGGCCAAGTTCGATGGTGGGCCCTTGCCAACGACCCGAGTCAAGCTAAATTAACTGCAGTAGAACAAGTTACTCGCAACACATCAACAATTAATAAATAGGAGCTAAAGTACTATATTATAAAGTCTTCAGTAACACTGATACATCATAGTTCCGAGAATCAAATAAAATACACAAATGTTTTGGCAGAAATATTGTCGCTAGACTTTCTTCTCTTCTCCCTCTCTAACTTATGACACTATTGATGATTCTCTTTTAAAGGGATCACTGTCTAAAATATTTACAATTGAATTTACAAGAATAGTACAAAATTATTCGATAGTGTCATATTAGGCAAAATCATATTTCTTAGAACCTTATTCCAATCCATACAAATCAATGCCCACAAGAACTGGTCTCCCTTGTCAAATATACCAAGATGTATTCTATACAAAGTTGATCTAGGTGGATATTGGTTGTTGCCCACCTATTCCACTTGGACCCCCACCATTGTACCATTATTTCTTTCAGTTTTCTTAATTGTAGCATAGTTCACTAATTTTGGCAAATTTTTAGTCTTGAACTTCTAGATCTGTTTTGAGCCCCTAAACGATGTTTTTTTGGAAAATAGGCAAATATGGGGACTTTAGTTGACATTTTCATTCAAAAATTGTAGTCGTCGGATATATATTTTTAACGAAGTATCATGCATGTCAAATGGAGATCGTAGGGAAAAGTTATGACCCTGGGAAGTTGATGTACTAATTTACCCTAACGAGGCCCACAATTTTGGCGCTTCATCTCCTAGGGTTAGGTTTTTGGATGTTTAGGGTTTTCCATTATTTCTCAATAATAAATAGGCCTTCAAGCCTCATTGTAACACAGTTCAGAGGTATGTAGACGCCACATCTCTTCTCAGAGATAAGCTACCATTGCTCGAGCTAGTTTATTTCCATTATGTATGTAAGAATCTTTCAGTTCTTTGATATTAATTAAATGAATATTTATTATGGCTGCATCTTTGTGTTTATGTTTATATCTGTATTCTGTTTCATTCTTACGTAACTCTGTATTAGTGGTATCAAAGCAGTTTTCTCTTTCTTTGTTTTTCTTTGCATGTCCCCAACGAGGTCAGCGTATAATGAGTTAGGACTTGAACTAGTTGAACCTTTGCAAGACCAACCTCGCAAACCCCGATGGCCTCCCATGGCAGAAGAAAAGAAAGACGAGGGAGTGGGATATCATTTCAAAATATTGCTCAAAGAATCCCTCGAGCAACAAAGGAACGCGATGATGGACAATTTTGCCCATATCCTTTGGCAAATTCCCATAGATGATGCATCTTCATTCAACGATCACTCTAAAGGTGCCACTCCCTTCAAGGTACAAGTCAACTTTGACATTCCCATTTTTGAAGGCAATATAGATGAAGATGTCATAGGTAGATGGTTAAATATGTTAGAAGTATATCTTTTAGTTCATAATTCTTCCAATAGGGAAAATATTACTTTCGCTCTCCTTAAAGATTACTTTGGACTAGTGGGAAACCTATTGTGAATAGAGGGATGAGAGAGAACCCTCACTATTTTCAGTTGCACCCACTTGGAATTCTTTCCAAGATGCCATCAAGGAATAGTATTACCCAATGGGGAGCTAATAGGATAATTACATGCAACGGACTACGCTGTGACAACAAAGGGATCAATATGTGCATGAGCTGACAAATCTTTTCCATACCCTATGCAAAAGTTTGGGTATCAAAGATTCTGAGAAACATTTGGTGCTCAAGTAACGTAGTTGTTTTCACAAATACATTCAAGAGGGAACATAGTTCCTAGACATCTCCTCGCTTGGTGCATCATACGAATATGTTGCCAATATTGAGAAAAAAATCAAGTAGTAGAAGGGAGACATTGGATCGACGAACCCAAATCAGAGAGAAGGTACCCCTAAGCCACAAAGAAAATGCTAGAGTCATGTTGCAACCCCCTAGGATAACTCCTTGAAGCCACAATCAAAGAATAATGGGAAGGCGAACAAAGACACTAGAAAGTGGTGGGAGTTCCATAAAAATCCCTCTCACAACATGAATGAATGTCACATGAAGCAGGGGTTGGTGACCTAACTAAAAGACTCAGAGACAGATGCATGCTCTGATTTTGAGCTGGAACCAAACAAGAGCACTGACAGAGGAAAGAAGATCATTGTCGTTGAACCCACTGTGATAGTAGCCACCACCAAGCTCCAAAAGGCGGAACCTGAGGATCCAAGGGAGGGGGAGCGCCTCTTCCACTCGCAGATGTGGGTAAAGGGTTCGCCGACATAGTTCATCATTGAAAGCAGGAGCTGGAAGAACTTGATCTCAGCTAAGGTTGTTAAGATATTTAAGCATCCAACAACAACACACTCACTACCTTACACCATTGGGTGCCTCCACAAAGGGCGAGATCTTTGTGTCAGTCAGTAGTGTCACCTTCCTTATAGCATCAAGCCCTTTGTAAATGAGGTATTGTGCGATGTTTCCCCTCTGGAAGTCTATGATGTTTTATTAGGTTAGCCATACTTATGGAAGTGTCATACTATATATGAATCTAGACCTTGTTCTAATATTATTACTTTTGATCAGAAATTGTATAGGATAGCAAAGGTAGTGTTGCCCAACACATTTTCTTTGATCTCCTCTAAATAATGCAGTAAGATCATTTCCCAAACTGAGAGATTTGACTTCCTTATGATTGGCCCTTATAGAAAGAGGAAGATTTCGACCACATTTGCAGCCTCTAGACAAGGCTCCTTCACACAACAACAGTAGATGGGAAAGTTCGTGGAGGAGTGCAGGGATATATTCACCTCACCCACAGGGGTACCCCTACATTGTCAGGTCAAGCACTCCATCGATCTAACCCCGGGTGCACTGCTACCCTATGGACCAATCTACCGTTGATTTGTTCTAGAGAAAGATGAAATCAAGAGGTAGATTCAGTAGTTGTTGCAAAAAGGGCACATCATGCCAAGTTCATCACCCTTTGGGAGCTTGATCGTGTTGGTACAGAAGAAGGAAGGAACCTGGAGGCTCTGTATTGACTATCAGGCACTTAATAAGCTCATTGTCTGGAATAAGTATCCAATCCCACAAATTAATGATCTTTTAGACCAGTTCAAGGGGGCCAAATACTTCAACAAGGTTGACTTGAAGTCCAGTTATCACCAAGTACCAATTGAACCCTCTAATGTGTGGAAGACTACCTTCAAATCCAAGGAGGGACTTTTCGAATGGTTGGTCATGCCTTACGGGTTGAAAAATGCCCTCAACACCTTCAAGCGTCTTATGGATGACACCTTATGGCCCTTCACCAACTCATTCATGGTAGTGAATCTGGACGACATCTTGATCTTCATCTAGAGTTGGGAAGAACACATACACCATATTCAGCAGGTCCTCCAAACCTTGCGACAACACAAATCGTGTGCCAATTTGGAGAAATGCACTTTTGGTATGACCCAGGTTCAATATCTGGGGTACATCATTGATGAGTAGGGTTTGCATGTGGACCTAGAGAAGATACAATTTATTCAGGATTGGCGAACCCCAATCACTCTAAAAGAGCTCTGCAACTTTCTAGGTCTTCCCAATTTCTATCGCAGGTTTGTGTTAGGATTCTCTCATATCACTTGGCCTTTGAGTCAAGTCACCAAGGGGAGAGCAAAAATACATTTATTTTAGTATGAATCCCAAAAGAAGGTGTTTGTCAAGTTGAATCATCGCCTCTACTCTTCACGAGTGCTCAAATTACCATACCTGCAACGACCATTTGAAATTGAGATAGATGCCAATGACTATGCTATTGGTTCAGTTCTTATGCAGCAGGGGCATCTGGTGGCATATCACAATGAGAAACTTTTAAATGCAGTTTGGATGTATCCCACATATGAAAAAGAGATGTATTCCATTGTGCAGGCATGTCGATAATGGAACATTACATTCTGGGGAAGGAAATGATCATCCACATAGACCACTGACCCCTGTAGTTCATACAGACATAAGGAAAGTTGCAAAACGGCCGCGATAAGAAATTGTCCACATATCTATAGAAGTACCATTTGAAGATTAAGTATAAGAAGGGAAACACCAATAATGTGGGACACTGCCTCAATTGACCCCCGGTTATGGCGTTGACCATTGTGCTTGACTCTTATGGGCACGAGACTTTGGGATGGTTGAATATTTACAAGAGTGATCCAGAATTCGACACCACATACCTGATGCTCCTAAAAGGTAAGAAAGTTCCAAAATTTCACCTCCAAGACTCACTATTATGCCACCTGGGACACATCTATGTTCCTTCAAGCGAGCATGCCAAGATGATTTGGGAGGTGCACTACAGTCAGGTCGCCAGATATTTTTGGGTAGAAAAGATAGTGGCAGTGTTGCAGAAGTATTTTTACTTGTCGAACCTTTGATGGAATGTTGGGAAGTACATGATATCATGCGCTCCTTTGCCTACTCCTAGCCGACCCTAGGAATCCATTTCCATGGATTACATGTCGGGCCTTCCTTCTACCTAGCATGGCAACAACTATGTTTTTGTGGTCGTCAACAGATTCTCTAATATGACCATTTTGACGACCTGCAAGAAGAGTATCATAACAGAAGCCACTACCAAACTATTCTTTAAACAAGTATGGGTACACTTTGGGATCCCATAGTCCATTATCTCATATTGGGATAGAAAGTTCCTAAGTTCATTATGGTCAAGCCTTTGGTCATAGTTGGATACCAAGCTCACTAAGTCCACGACCTTCCACCCCCAAACTGATGACCAAATAGAGGTCATTAATAGGATGATCGTGCACATCCTATGCATGTGCAACTCGAAGCCTCCAAGCACATGGGATGAAAGCTTCCCCTGTGTTTAGCACAAGTACAATAGATATCTCCACAACTCAACTAGCCACAGGCCCTTTCAGGGGGGGTTGGGATTCCAGCCAATATGTCCCATTGATGTTGCCATACCACTTGGAACTACTAAGGAAGAATTGACTCATGTCCAATCTAAAGCTAACAGAGCTACCAGCTTCATTGAACATATTTAGCACATCCACTAGCAGGTCTATGACATATTGGACATGGGAAATTCTAATTACGAACAACGTCACGATCAACATCGGGTGCCACACAAGTTCCAGGTGGGCGACAAAGTTTGGTTACATTTGCAGAAGCAACGCCTTGCTGGGGCCCATCGCAAGCTTCACCCACTCCGATATGGACCTTACACCATCACTAAGGATGTCAAATACATTGATTTCAAGCTCAATGTTCCCCCATTCCTTGGGTTGCACCCAGTGTTCAATGTGGGCCGCCTTTGGCCATACTTTCCACCATTATTGGACACATCAGAGATTGCAGAACAACTTACACCAACAAAGCTAAACCTAGACTACATTGAACATGCCACAATTGATTGGATCATGGACACGTAGATCAAGAAAACTCACCAATGAAAGATCCAACTGTATCGGGTTGTGAAAGCTAGCCAACTCATGTACGAAGGCAAGTGGCTTACTAGGGACCAATTTCAACATAAGTTTCCCTATCGCATGGAGGAAGTAAACACAATGCACACCATTGCTTCCTAAGGGGAGAGGATCGATCCAGGTGGATATTGGTGGCCATCCACCTATTCCACTTGGACCCTCACCATTGTACCATCATTTCTTTCAGTTTTTGTAATTGTATCCACAATTTACTATATTTGGAAGTTTTCCAGGTCTTGAACTTCTAGATCCATTTTGAGGCCCTAAAAGACGTTATTTTTGAAAATGGACAAACATTAACCTTTAATTGACATTTGTAGTTCAAAGTGGTAGTCCTTGGATATATATTTCTAATGAGATATCGTGCACATCAAACAAAGATCCTATGCCAAAGTTACGACCCTGGGAAGTTGATGTACCAATTTACCCAATGAGACCCACAATTTTGGCGCTTCATCTCCTAGGGTTAGTTTTTTTGGATGTTTATGGTTTTCCATTATTTCTCAATAATAAGTAGACCTTTGAGCCTCATTGTAACATAGTTTAGAGGCATGTAGCCACCACATCTCTTCTCAGAGATAAACTACCATCACTTGAGCTAGTTTATTTCCATTCTATATGAATGAATGAATGATATTTTAACATCCACGAGACTAAAAGTAGTTTATGGGAAAACCAACCTCCCTGTTTTTTTCCTTTGTCAATTCAATTATTTTCTTACTCAAATTGATGATGATTGACCCAACCTTCTAACAACCCCTTCGCTAAAAAGACAATGCCAAGGAATTGATGCTGACATATTGTCATAACTATCCCTAATGTCTCTGTAAGCATCACATTCCAAAATGAAATGTTTTTCCGATTCCACTTCCCTAGAAGTGCAAAAAGTACACATCCATTCTTCCCAAGCTTCTTTAGGTCTCTTCCACCATCCTATTTCACACCGAAGTTGATGTTAGTTAGTTCTTAATTGAGCAATAAGAATCTTTTCTCTCCACTAAATGCTAGCTCCAATGTACTCTTTTTGTTGTAGATCACAAGTCAGGTTAAATTCCTGAACATAGTACTTCATTTTTCTACCCAACTCCTTCCCCCATATATGCTTACAAAACTTCTTCATAACAAAATTCTGTAACTCCTTGTTATTTGTGGGACATGCATTGAGGTAAATATTCCATTTTTTCATCCATTTGTTCTTTTGTCTCATCCATGATTTCTTTCGTTCACTCATGCCTTCACCGAAGATAACTTTAGGCCATCTACCTACTCCCATTTGATCAATTATTTCTAGATACCTTATAAGACACACCATAGGAATTGCTTCGATGGGAGCTACTCCTGTTTCACCTAACATTATCTCATAAGAAACCAAACTTTTTTTTTGAACTTGCTCATGATCAAGCGTTTTTGGGTTTTCTCAAATTGTTTCCATTTTGAAATAGGGATGTTGCTAGCCCACAATTCACACCCATATAATATCACTGGAAAAACTGGGAGTCCAAAAAGAACTTGAATCATTTTACAATGCCATAACTTTGCCTCTCTACATCTGTTTTGAAGTGCATATAATGCTTTCCACCCTCCTAAAATTCTCTTCTTTCTGTAGTCCTCCCAATTAAGCTTGTTGTTGAAATTGATCATGAGGTACTTGTATTCATTTACTTCTTCAATAATGTTTCCTTTAAAGAAGAACGTATGCTGGATTTGCTTCCTTTTATTAGATAAAATCATTATTTTGGTCTTACTGGTATAGACTTGCTTCCCCATTGCTTTACAAAATGCTCAAGGTCATATAGGTGCATCTGCAATTCATGGGCCGATTTAGCAATCAATACAAGATCATCGACATATAAAAGAAGCGTAATTGCAGACTCCCCCAACCGAACACCATTCCCACCTTGCAGATTTAGCCACTCTTCCAAATTGTCAATATATACACCAAAAAGGGTAGGGGATAATGGATAGCCTTTCTTGACTCTGATGTCACTTCTAAAACTTTCTGAATGCCTGCTAAAGTTCTAATTTTGAAGTTCACCTCTTCATAAAGTCTATGCACAACAACTCTATATTGCAAAGGAATTTCAAGTTCTTCCATTCTACACCACAACTTATCTGTAGGACTATGTTAAATGCCTTTTTGAATTCAACAAATCAACAAAATACTTCTTCTTTGTTCCCCCAAACCTTTTCATTAATGTGTATCAGCGTGATACCGTGATCTACTGCATAATTCTTCGGCCTAAAACCCACTTGCCATTTTGCCCTCTTTTCTTTTACTTCTACCCACTTACTGATTCGATTTTCTACAATCTCACTGAAAATATTTGCAAACAAAGGATTGATCATAATGGTTGTATAGTTGGAAGGATTATTAATGTTTCCACTTAGGGTTATTGCTAGACTATTTGTCCAATCTCTTGTGAGTCCTTGCCGAATGACGTTGTTGAACATTTCCATGATGTACAGTGCCATAATGTTCATTCTCCACTTTAGATATTCTACTTGAAGTTCAACCAAGTCCTTTGCCTTCCCTGCTTTCAACTTTTTAATTCCTGCTCCCACCTCCTATAATGTGAAAATATTTGTAGTTGTGTTGATCCTGGGAGGAGGCTCAACCTCTAACTCTTTTTCATAGAGTTGTCTTGCATAGTCAAACCATTGATTCACTGTAATATTATTTTCAATGTGCTTCTTCTTGGTTGAAGTTCCTGCCAAAAAAGATTTTGGTTATTCTTTCCTAGATATATTAACTCTTCTCGTCTTGTTTGCTATAACTTTACATTCATCTTTTTATTGCATGCCTTTTTTAAGGTTCTCCTTGCCATTTTTCATTCCTCATCAAAGCAATAATTCATAGGAAAACAATTTGATTATGATTCCCTATTTTTTGCTCTTTTGCACTTCTCAAGTGCACCTTGAATTATATTTGTTAACTCATGACCATTGAGAATTTGGGGACCAATTTTCTTCTTAATTGATCTCTCCAACATTGTTTTAAAGATAGTGTAGTTTGATTGTGTTAGATGTAAACATCTCTTAGTTATTTGATGTTAATGAAATGAAGATTTATTTCTGCGACATTTATGTGTTTGTGTTTATGTTTATATATGTATTTTGTTTCGTTCCTACATAAGTTTGTATCAGTGGTATTAGAGTGATATGTTCTTTCTCTATTTTTTTTCCATGTCCCCAACGAGGTCAGGGTATCAGGTGTTAGGACTCGAACTGGTTGAACCTTTGCAAGACCGACCTCACAAACCTTGACGGTCTCCCATGGGGATAGAAAAGAAAGATGAGGGAGTAAGAGAACCTTTCAAAATATTGCTTGAAGAAGCCCTTGAGAAACAAAGGAACATAATGATGGAAATCTTTTTCTAGATCCTTAGGTGGATGCCCACAAGCAACACATCTTCATTCGGCAACCACCTAGAGGCGCCACTCCCTTCAAGGTACAAATCAACTTTAGCATTCCCATACTTGATGGCTAGATAGATGCAGACGTTGTAGATAGGTGGTTAAATCTATTGGAAGGATATTTTTTGGTTCATGATTTTTCCAATAGGGAAAATATTACTTTTTCACTGCTCAAATTTGTCCCCCATGTCAAGGATTGGTGGGAAACTTACTGTGAATAAAGGGACGAGAGGGAACCCCCATTATTTTTAGCTGCACCCACTTGGAATTCTTTCTGAGATGCCATCAAGGTACAATATTACCTCACGTGGAGCTATGAGGACACATACATACAATGGACTACACTATGGAAGCAAAGGGATCAAGATGTGCATGATCTGATAAATATTTCCGATATCCTGCTCACAAAGTTGGGTATCAAATATTCTGAGAAACATATGGTGTTCAAGTACCATAGTTTTTTACAAAAATACATTCAGGAGGAAATGGAGTTCCTGGACATCTCTTTGCTTGGTGCAACATACCAATATTCTTCCAAGATTGAGAAGGAGAAGCGAGACTTTGCATTGGTGAACCCAAAGAAAAGCAAAGGCACACCGAAGCCACAAAGAAAAGGGAAGAATTAGGCCATAACCCCCTAGGAGAGCTCCTCGAAGGCACAAGCTAAGAATAATGGGAAGGCGAAGAAAGACACTGGTAAGTGGTGTGAGTTCCATAAAAATCCCACTGACAACACAAACAAATGGTGCGCAATAAGGGAACCAACAAGGGAAAGATCATTGACACCGAACCCACTGCAAAGGTAGCCACCACCAAGCTCCAAAAGGTGGAACTTGAGGATCCAGAGGAGGGGGTACGCCTCTTTGAATCACAAATGTGGGTAAAGGGTTCACCGATGTTGTTCATCATTGACAGCGGTTGTGAGATCTTGATCTCAACCGAGGTCGTTAAGAGATTGAAGCTACCAACAACGTCTCACCCACAACCATACACCATCGAGTGGCTCCACCAAGGGTGAGATCTCTGTGTCAGCCAACTGTGTCACCTTCCTTATAGCATCAAGCCCTTTGTAAATGAGGTATTATGTGATGTTGCACCTCTAGAAGTCTGTGATGTTTTATAAGGTCAACCATACATATGGAAGCGTCATGTTGTATATGAATATAGACCTCGATTTGTTATTATTACTTTGGGTCATAAATTGTATAAGATACCAGAGGTAGCGCCACCTACTACCTTTTCTTTGATCTCTACTAAACAATGCAGTAAGATCATTTCCCAGACCAAGAAATTTGTCTTCCTTATGATTCACCCTTAGAGCAAGAGGAAGTTTGTGGCCACATGCACAACCTCCATACAAGGCTCCTCCAGACGATAGCAAAAAATGGACAAGGTCATGGAGTAGTACAAGGATATCTTCACCTCACCCACAGTGGTACCCTACACTATGAGGTCAAGCACTCCATCGATATGACCCTAACACATTGCTACCCAATGGAACAATATACCGACACTCTATTATGGAGAACGATGAAATCAAGAGGCATATTCATGAGTTGTTGTAGAAAGGCCACATCAGGCCAAGTTCATCACCTTGTGGGATCCCGATCGTGTTGGTACAAAAGAAGAATGAAACTTGGAGGCTCTGAATTGACTATAGATCGGAACTGAATATGATCATTGTTCGAAATAGGTATCCAATCCGACAAATTGATGACCTTGTGGACCAGCTCAAGGGGGCCAAATATTTCAGTAAGATTGAATTAAAGTCTGGTTATCACTAAGTACCAATTGAACCCTTTGATGTGTAGAAGACTACCTTCAAATCCAAGGAAGGATTTCTCCAATGGATGGTCATGCATTTCGGGTTGACGAATGTCCCTGCAACCTTCATGTGACTGACGAGAAACATCTTACGACCCTTCACCAACTTTTTCCTAGTAGCATATATGGACAACATCCTGATCTTCAGCCAGAGTTGGGAAGATACATACACCATATTTGATAGGTCCTCCAAACCCTGCGACATCACAAATTATGTGCCAATTTAGAGAAATGCACTTTTGGTATGACCTTGGTTTAATATATGGGGTACATCATTGATGAGAGGGTATGCATGTGGACCCAGCCAAGATATAAGTTATTTTGTATTAGCTAGCCCCAACCACTCTAACAAAATTCCACAATTTTTTGGGTTTTGCCAATTTCTATCACAATTTCGTGTTGGGATTCTCTCATATCACTTGGCCTTTGAGTCAAGTCACCAAGGGCAGAGCGAAAGCAAATTTCTTTTGTATTAATCCCAACAGAAGAAATTTTCTGAGTTAAAGCACTACCTATGCTCTTAGTGCTCACATCACTTGAGTTGCAACAGCCATTTGAAATTGAGATGGATGCCTCGAACTATGATGTTGGTGTAGTTCATACTCAACAGGGGCATCCAATAACATATCATAGTAAGACACTTTTAGATACAGTCTGAAGGTATCCCACCTATGAAAAGAGATGTATTCCATTTTGCGGGTATGCCGACAATGGAAGCATTACATTATGGGGAAGGAAACAACTATCCACACAGACCATAGACCCCTACAGTTCATACCAAAACAAGGAAAGTTGCAGAACGACCACCATAAGAAATGGTCCACATGTCTACAATAGTTCCATTTGAACATTAAGTACAAGAAGACTAGCACCAATAATGTGGCACTCTGCCTCAATCGACCGCTGGTTATGGCATTGACCATTGTGCTCGACTCTTGTGGGAACGATACTTTGGGATGGTCACATCTTTACAAAAGTGATCCAAAATTCGGCACCACATACCAGATTCTCCTAAAAGGTAAGCAAGTTCTAGACTTTCACCCTAACGACGCACTTTTATGCCACTAAGGACACCTTTGTGTTCCTTCAAGCAAGCGTGCCAAGATTATTTGGGAGGCACACTATAGTTGGGTCACTGGAAATTTTGGGATAGAAAAGACAATGGTAGTGCTACAAAAGCATTTTTATTGGACGAACCTTTGACAGGATGTTGGGAAGTACATCATATCCTGCACTGACTGCACCATTGCCAAACCTACAATCAAGAAGCAAGGCATGTATACTCCTCTGCCTACTCCTAGTCGACCCTAGGAATCCATCTCCATGGATTACATGTCGAGCCATCTTTCTACCAATCATGGAAATGACTGTGTTTTCGTGATCGTTGATATATTCTCCAAGATGGCCATTCTAGCAGCCTTTAAGAAGAGTATCACAACAGAAGCCGCTGCCAAACTCTTCATTGAACGAGTATGGGTACACTTTGGGATCCCACAGTGCATTATCACAAATCAGGACAACATGTTCCTAAGTACATTATGTTAAAAAAATTGGTCGTTGTTGGATACCAAGCTCACTAAGTCCATGACCTTCCACCCCCAAACTAATGGCTGAAAAGAGTTCATTAGTAGGATGATCATGCACATCCTGCACATGTACAACTTGAAACATCCACGCACATGGATGAAATCCTTCCCTATGTCCAGCACAACTACAACAAAGCTCTCCATAACTCAACTGGTCACAACCCCTTTGAGGTGGGGTTGGGATTCCAACCACTATGTCCCATTAATGTTGCCATACCACTTGTAACTACTCAAGCAGAACCGGCTCATGTATATTTTGAACCTAACAAAGCTACCAATTTCATTGAACGTATTCAGCACATCTGCCAGCAATTCCATGACATATTAGACAAAATAAATTCTGAGTACAAACAACGTCATGATCAACATCAGGTGCCACACAAGTTCTAGGTTGGCGACAAAGTTTGGTTACATTTGCAGAAGAAGCGCCTCACTAGGGCCCATGCAAGCTTCTCCCACTCTTAGATGGTCCTTACACCATCACTAAGGTTTTCGGAGATAATTCTTTCAGGCTCAACATTTCCCCATTCCTTTGCTTGCACCCAATGTTCAATGTGGACTGCCTTTAGCCATACTTTCCACCTTTATTGGACACATTAGACATTACAGAACAACTCACACCAATAAATATGAACCCAGCCTACATGGAACAAGCCACAACTGATCGGATCATAAAAACGCAAATCAAGAACACTCGCCAACAGAAGATTCAACTATATCAGGTTGTCAAAGCTGGCCATCTCCTGCACCAAGATAAATGTCTTACCAAGGACCAAGTTCAGCAGAAGTTTCCCCATCTCATGGAGGCACTAAACACAATGGGGACCATTGTTTCCTAAGGGGGGAGGACTAATCTAGGTGGATATTGGTGGCCACCCACCTATTCCATTTAGACCCCCATGATTGTACCATTATTTATTCGAATTTCCATAATTGTAGCGCAGTTTACTATTTTTGGCAGTTTTTCAGGGCTTGAATTTCCAGAGCCATTTTGGGGTCCTAAATGATTTTTTTTTTCGGAAAACAAGAAAACAAGGACACCTTCATGACATTTGCCTTTGAAATTCATAGTCCTCAAATATATATTTCTAACAAGGTATTGTGCATGTCAAATGGAGATCGTATGCCAAAGTTACGACTCCGGGAAGTTGATGTACCAATTTACCCCAACGAGGCCCACAGTTTTGGTGCTTCATATCCTAAGGTTAGTTTTTTTATGTTTAGGGTTTTCCATTACTTTTCAATAATAAATAGGCATTCAAGCCTCATTCTAACACAATTCAGAGGCTTGTAGCTTCCACCTGTCTTCTCAGAGATAAGCTATCATTGTCCGAGCTTGTTTATTTTCATTTTATATGTAAGCATCTTTCAGTTCTTTGATATTAATGAAATGAAGATTTATTTCTACTACATCTTCGTGATTATGTTTTGTTCATGCATAAGTCCTAATCAGTGGTATCTTATCGGTATGTTCTTTCTCTCTTTTTCTTTGCATGTTCCCAATGAGGTCGGGGTATAAGGAGTTAGGGCTCTAACTAGTTGAAAGACCAACCTCGCAAACCTCGACGACCTTCCATGGCAAAGGAAAGAAAGATGAGGGAGCAGGAGTCATTTCAAAATATTGTTTGAAGAAGCCCTTGAGTGATAAAGGAATGCAATAATGGACAACTTTGCTAAAATCCTTCGACGGATTCCCACAAGTGATACATCGTCATCTGGAAGCCAGTCCCTTCAAGGTACAAGTCAACTTTGACATTCCGATATTTGAAGGTCGGATAGATGTAGATGTTGTAGATAGATGGTTAAATATGTTGGAAGGATATTTTTCAGTTCATGATTTTTCCAATAGGGAAAATATTATTTTTGCACTCCTCAAAGCGGCCACCATGTCAAGGACTAGTGGGAAACTTATTGTGAACAAAGAGGGACAAGAGAGAACCCTCATTATTTTCAGTTGCACCCACTCGAAATTCTTTCTGAGACACCAACAAGGAACAATATTACCATGTGGGGAGATATGGGGACAAGTACATACAATGGAATACATTGTGGCAGCAAAGGGATCAAGATGTGCAAGAGCTGACGAATATTTTCCATACCCTGCACACAAAGTTGGGTATCAAAGATTCTGATAAACATATGGTGCTCAAGTATCGCATTTGTTTTCACAAATACATTTAGGAGGAAATGGAGTTCCTAGAAATCTCCTCGATTGGTGCAGCATACCAATATGCTGCCAAGATTGAGAAGAAATTCAAGTAGAAGAAGCGATGCTTTGTATTAGTGAACCCAAGCAAATGAAAGGTACCCCCAAGCCACAAAGAAAAGGGCAGTGTCAGATCGTGACCCCCCAAGACAACTCCTCGAAGTTCCAATCCAAGAATAATGGGAAGGCAAAGAAAGACACTAACAAGTGGTATGAGTTCCATAAAACTTCCACTCACAACACGAACGAATGTCGCACGAAGCAGGAGCTGGTGGCCAAGCTAAAAGACTCAGAGATGGATGCATGATCTTATTCTAAGTCAGAAACCGACAAGGGAAAGCAAATCATTTGCATTGAACCCATTGTGATAGTAGTTGCAACGAAGCTCCAAAAGGCAGAAACTGAGGATCCAGAGGAGGGGGACCGCATCTTCCACTCGCAAGTATGGGTAAAGGGTTGGCTGGTGTAGTTCATCATTGGAAACAAGAGCCAAAAGAACCCGATCTCATTCAAGGTCATTAAGAGATTGAAGCTACCAACAACGTCGCACCCATAACCTCACACAATCGGGTGGCTCCACTAAGGGCGCGATCTACGTGTTAGCCAAAAGTTTCACCTACCTTATAGCATCAAGCCCTTTGCAAATCAGGTATTGTGCGATGTTTCCCCTTTGTAAGTTTGTGATGTTTTATTAGGTCATCCAAACCTATGGCACTGTCATACTATATATGAATCTAGACCTCGTTTTGTTATTATTACTTTGGGTATGAAATTGTATAGGATACCATAGGTAGCACCGCCTATTGCCTTTTCTTTGATCTTTACTAAACAATGCAGTAAGATAATTTCCCATACCAGGAAATTTGTATTCCTTATGATTCACTCTCAAAGCAAGTGGAATATTGTGTTCATGTCCACAGCCTCTAGACATGGCTCCTCTGCACCACAACAACAAATGGACAAGGTCATGGAGTACAAGGATATCTTCACCTTACCCACAGGGTTACCCCTACATTGTTAGGTCAAGCACTCCATCGATATGACCCCTGGCACACTGCTACCCAATGGACCAATCTACCGACGCTCTATTTTGTAGAACGATGAAATCAAGAGGTAGATTCAGGATATGTTGCAGAAAGGGCACATCAGGAAAGGTTCATCACCCTGTGGGAGCTCGCTCGTGTTGGTACAGAAGAAGGATGAAACCTGGAGGCTCTGTATTGACTATCGGGCGTTGAATAAGATCAGTGTCCAAAATAGGTATCCAATCCCACAAATTGATGACCTTCTGTACTAGCTCAAGGGGGCCAAATATTTCAGCAAGATTGACTTGAAGGTTTGTTTCACCAGGTACCAATTGAAACCTCTAATGTGTGGAATACTGCCCTCAAATCCAAAGAGGGTATTTTCTAATGGATGGTCATGCCTTTCAAGTTGACGAATGCCTCTGCAACCTTCATGTTGTTGATGAACGACATCTTGTGACCCTTCTCCAACTAATTCATTGTAGTGTATCTGGACAACATCCTGATCTTTAGCCATAGTTGGGAAGAACACATACACCATATTCGATAGGTCCTCCAAACCATCAAGGAATTTTTTAAGGATTTAATATTTTTCTTATATGTATTATTGTAGGCGATTATTCTAGTTTGAAATTTCATACATATAGAATGTAGGGGAATATTCAATAAAAAACATCTAATTTACTATTACAATTGGTAAATTTTTGGCGAATATCATCCATTTAATCATATATATGTAAAAGTTAGGCGAATTTTTAACCAAATTGGCAATTTTTTTTTTTTAGAACATGTCCAAAAAATAACCCATTTGCAAAAAATTTCACGTAAAATATTCTCTACAAACCCTGCCACAACGCAAATTGCGTCGACTTGGAGAAATACACTTTTGGTATGACCCAGTTTCTGTCTGGGGTGCATCATTGATGAGAAGGGTGTGCATGTGGACCTAGTGAAGAGACAAGTTATTCGGGATTGACCAGCCCCAACCACTCTCACTGAGCTCCATGACTTTTTGTGTCTTGCCAATTTCTATCGCAAGTTCGTGTTGGGATTCTCTGATATCATTTGGCCTTTGAGTCAAGTCACAAAGGGCAGAGTGAAAGCAAAGTTTTTTTCGTATGAATCCCAACAAAAGACTATTGTCGAGTTGAAGCATTGCCTGTACTCTACACCAGTGCTCACATTACTAGACCTACAATAACCATTTGAAATTGAGACAGATGTCTCCGACTATGCTGTTGGTGCAATTCCTACGTCGCAGGGGCATTTAGCGGCATATCACTGTGACACTTTCATATACAGTCTTTAAGTATCCCACCTATGACAAAGAGATGTATTCCATTGTGCAGGCTTGTTGGTGATGGAAGCATTACATTATAGGGAAGGAAACAACCATCCACATAGACCACTGGCCCCTGAAGTTCATACAAAAACAAGGAAAGTTGCAGAACGATCTCCATCAGAAATGGTCCACATATTTGCAACAATTCCATTTGAACATTAAGTACAAGAAGGGCAACACCAATAATGTGGCACACTGTGTCAACCGACCTTTGGTTATGGTGCTGACCACTATGCTTGATTCTTGTGGGCACGAGACTCTGGGATGACCGCATCATTACAAGAGTGATCCAAAATTTGAAACCACATACTACATACTCCTGAAAGGTAAGCACGTTTCAAAATTTCACCTCCATGATGCACTGTTATGCCACCTGGGGCATCTTTGTGTTCCTTCAAGCGATCGTTGCAAGATGATTTGGGAGGTGCATTACAGTCGGGTCGCTGGACATTTTGGGGTAGAAAAGACAATGACAATGTTGCAAAAGTATTTTTATTGGTCGAACCTTCAACAAGATGTTGGGAAGTACATCAGATCCTCCACTACCTATGCCATTACCAAACCTACAATCAAGAAGCAAGGCCTGTATACTCCTCTACCTGTAGCTACAACAACCGCCATTTTGGCTTGGTGTTTCTTTTACAATAAATGGGAACCCTTCTTCATCACATCAAATTGCTTCTCATTTTGCTTGCTTTTGGTCTTATTTTGTGTTTGCAATAAGTGACGTTGTCCTCCTTGATCCTTTTCTTGTATGTCGACACTTATGTCACTTCACATTACTATTCCTCTCCTTAAAGCGATGCTTGCACCATTGGTCTCATTTTACCATTTCACCTCACATTTTGCATCTGGTTTGCTTGATAACATTTCTTTTACATCACCTCAATTGGCTTCATCTCTGTCATTGCTTTTGGTGACCTAATTCTTGACGGTGAATGATCTCGGTGTTTTATTTAACGCATGAAATCTAAGCGCATCCCTTTGGAAATTTGATTATGACACCTTGATGTAATGATCCTTCTTTTGATTTTCTTAATGGGTTTTTATCCTATTCTCATCTCACATGGCTTTTCATTAACTTGAAAACTTGTATTTTTTTTTTTATATATTAATAACTTAATGTACATAAATTTATTGTAACATATTATAATGTGTTAGTTATATATATGCATATAAAATAAAACTCATTTAAAAGTAAAAAATAATGTAAATCTATTGTAATAATACTATAAATGTTCTTCTTTAATGTAAAATGTTCTCTTTAATATGTTAGGAAATTAAATTATTACATGTATCCTAACCCATTAGAAAAAAGGGCTTACATTACTTTGGAAATGTATCCATAAATCATTTTTGTAATCAACAACGTTGGGGATAGCTGCAAAAAGGAAGAATGGGGTTTTCAGCGAAATTGATGCTTCACGCTCCCGGCACGGTTGAAGTTTGAATTCCATTTGTTGGATGGATTAGAGGATAGAGCGTTGAGCTCTCTAAGGAGCTTGCTATCTAAAATGAATTGCTATTATAGAGAAGGGGGCAGCGTTGTGGAGAACGCTGGCACCAGCAGGACACAGCCTTGGAGCGACAATTGCTATTATATGCGTTTTTAATGTTTTAATATATACCTCATTTAAATGCCATGTCCTTTTTCCTTTTAATAGTGATATGTGGTAATTAATTTGTAATATATATATATATATATATATATATATATATATATACTTATTTACTTTGATATACCCATTAAATTATATTTTCTTTTATATAATACTATATTGATAAAGGCATTTAACATTTTATAAAAGTGGCTTTTGTTTATATAAAAGATGAATAAAAATGATATATATATATTAAATGAGTTTAATGGAATGTGTTGGTAAGATGAGATAATTATTTATTTAGTTTTGTAAATAATTATTAGTATTATCTTATATTGGTGGAGGAGATTATTCTCTATGTTTGTATAATTTTTTTTAATGAATTCATTATAGGTTTGATCTTAGGTATGTGAATAAGGTAATTTTGGTAGTTCTCTAGCAAGGTTATGTTAGTTTCATTTGTGCTAAAGACATTTGTAGATCTTTAAATTTCTTTAGGATTTGCGAGTGAATCTTCATCCTAAGATCAAACACAATTCTTCTTCCTTCCAATTAGAACACTTTTAGCTCTTGACTAAGGACGAGGTTATCTTGTGCTTAGCCAAGATAGATTTCATTTTATGTTCGTTTGTATCATATCTTTCAAGACTCCTTGCGTAAGAGAAAGCTTCATAGCGGCTAGACTGAACCCTGGTTTCAGTCAAATCATTAATGATCATCTCACCTAAACATTATTATACAAATGACTCATTTTCCCTTTGGTCTGTTACTCTTGAATAACCATCACTCATAAGCAGACTGAAGGTCATTCTTGTGCATATTGTACATACTTGTTTAGGTAGCATAAACTAGGTTAACTTAGGCTAGTCTTAGGACACAGGTAACTGGAAACCCATTTGAACCAATTAGGATTGCTATCACAATGGAAAAGAGTCTAATTGGGACTCTGACCAAGCAATTTCTCACATGTTGAGCGAGGACATTTCCAGGCATAAATACCTACTCCTAGCTAGCCCTAGGAATCCATCTCCACGGATTGCATGTTGAGCCTTCCTTCTACCAAGCATGGAAATGATTGTGTTTTCATGTCATCGACAGTTTCTATAAGATGGTCATTCTAACGGCTTTCAAGAAGAGTATCATAACAGAAGCCACTGCCAAACTCCTCTTTGAACAAGTATGGGTACACTTTGAGATCCCATAGTCCATTATCTCAGATCGGGACAAAAGTTCCTAAGTACATTTTAGTTAAGCCTCGGGTCGTTGTTGGATACCAAGCATCAGGTGCATACACATTCTAGGTGGGCTACAAATTTTGGTTACATTTGTAGAAGGAGCGCCTTGCGAGGGTCCACACAAGCTTCGCCTGCTTTGATATGGGCCTTACACCATCACTAAGGATGTCAAAGAGAATTCTTTCAAGCTCAACATTCCCCCATTCCTTGGCCTGCACCCAATGTTCAATGTGGACTGCCTTCGACCATACTTTCCACCATTATTGGACACATAAAACATTGGAAAACAACTCACACCAACAGAGCTAAACCTAGACTGCATGGAATAGGCCAGAATTGATTAGATCATGGACGCACATATCAAGAACCCTATCCAATAGAAGATCCAACTGTATTAGGTTGTCAAAGTTGGCCAACTCCTACACCAAGGCAAGTGGCTTACTAGGGACCTAGTTCAGCAAAAGTTTCCCCATCTCATGGAGGCAGTAAAGGCAATGGGGACCATTGCTTCCTAAGGGGGGCGGACTAATCCAGGCGAATATTGGTGGACGCCTGACTATTCCACTTGGACCCCCACCATTGAACCATTATTCTTCCAGTTTCCATAATTGTAGCATAGTTTACTATTATTGATAGTTTTTTGGGTTATGAACTTTCAGAGCCGTTTTGAGGCCCTAAACGACATTTTTTTGGAAAACAGGAAAATGTGAAGCTTTCAATTATCTTTTTAGTTAAAATTTGTAGTCCTTATATATTTCTAATGAGGCATCATGCACGTCAAACAAAGATCGTATGCCAAAGTTACTACCCCAGGAAGTTGATGTACCAATTTATCCCAACGAGGCCCATAGTTTTGGTGCTTCATCTCCTAGGGTTAGGTTTTTTTATGTTTAGGGTTTTCCATTGTTTCTCAATAATAAATAGGCCTTTGAGTCTCATTGTAACTTAGTTCAGAGGCATGTAGCCACCACATCTCTTCTGAGAGATAAGATACCATCGCCCGAGCTAGTTTTTTTCCATTATGTATGTAAGCATCTTTCAATTCTTTGATGTTAATGAAATGAAGATTTATTTACACTACATCTTTGTGTTTATGTTTATATATGTATTCTATTTCGTTCTTGCATCAGTCCAGATCAGAAGTCTAGCACATTCCTAGAAAATCTAACTTGACTCCAAACTTAGCTGGAAGAAGGTACCACACAGATGCCGACCGATGTCGAGGGGAGCGCAAAGATATACTATTGGCTTGTCGGTGAATGATCCTAGTACTGAATTAAGTACAAATTATAGTGTTGAACAACTACGTAGCACCAAATTGTCCATCAGGGCTTTGAACTATGAAATAAAATTGTCACAAGCTAGGGAGTTCACATTTCATGTCAAAGACCCCAAATAAAGATGAAACCATATTCCAATGTTAGAAAAATGACATAAACTTCACTTCAACATCTATCTAAATCAACCAAAGAAGTATGAAAATGAATGTAATCCATGACTTTTTACCTCCGTTGATATTTTGGACCATTGGCAGGCATAAGGATAGTTTTGAGTACCAAAAGGATAAAAAATGAGGAAAAATGATTGTGGAAAATGGTATAATAGGGTATCAAAAAGAGGCCAAACACAAGTCCCAACATCTCCCCCATGCCAGTGAGTTTGCATGTCCTCATGCAATTAGAAAAATTTGTTCAACAATCAAAAGTTTGATATTGGCCACCCCTTATATTCCTGCTGCACTAACTAAAATCTCCAGGCCACGATTATCCGTTGTCCTCTATTGTTGAATTTTGTGAATTCTGTCATAGGCAATGTATCTTCGGGCACACTTCAACTGCCTTACCTTCCAGCAGAGCAACTTCTTATTTTTCTTAGTCAACCTATCATTTTTTGTTTTCAGAATCAAATTTTGAGCCTTATATAGTTCACTCTCATTTATAATGTTCTTATATAGAACCTTATATTTGTGGGCCTTCTCTTTTCACTTAATATTTTTCCTTTGTATCTTATTGACTTGATACGATAACTCTCTCTAGACAAAATTAAGCACATTTTTTGGAGGAAAAATATTTTCCTTTAAACCAGTGTTTTCATGAACCAACTTTTCTTGAATCTGACTTCTCATTGTTTCAATTGTTCCTTTACCTTTAGTAGGCCCATATTTAGATAGATCATTGTGAGGAGAATTACCTTGAAAGCCGCCAAAATTATCAACAGGCCCTTCCTCCTCTGGTGATGGCTTGTCAGACTTTTTTGTTCTCAGTGGTGACAAAGAGGGGTCTTTTGTGCCAACATATGGTTCTTTCTCTAGAGACGATGAAACAGACACTAGCTCAAGCAGTTGAGTTGTATGTGGAGGACATTTTTCTTGCACCATGTTGTGGGTGATTCTTCTCCCTTACTGTGAGGTTTGAGCCAAAGGTTGACTTGTAACATTCTCAGGTTTCACTGGTGGTGGCATAGTATCCTTTTCTCCATCACTTTCCTTCTTACCATTCTTTTTCTTGCGAGCTAATTTCTTCTTCTGCCCCTTTTTAGTGTGGCCCTTCGGTCGTTGAGGTGACAACTTCCTTTGTGTAGGAGTGCTTTGTTCCAGTTTTTGTTCTCAGGGTTTCTTCTTAATGTGTCCGTCTTGTTGTTTTGATGATTGTGCCTTCTTTGTTGGAGTGTTATGGTTCATCCCCTCTTTTGTAGTCATCTTTCTCTTTTTTGATTCCACGACTAGGCTTTGATCCTTCTAAATAGGGTTAGGGTCTTATGCCGCTTGATTCTCTGGATCAATTCCTAAACCCTTACTAGCAAACCCCGCTTCTTCTATTAATTTGACTCGTGACTCAACATGGGTCTCGGGTTCTTTCATTAATTTCTTTGGACTAAGGGTTTTGCGTTTCACCAAAACTTGATCGACCTCTTTCGGAAAATTTCTCTCTAAGAATCGTGCCCATGTATCCTTCCGGTGCTCTAGTTCATATTTGATTATTTTTTGGATGAGGTCGTAGTGATAAAGATTGGGTTTTTTGGGTTTTAGAAGATGATTGATCATTTCTCATAACCTTTTGCAAAATTTT
This sequence comes from Pinus taeda, assembly GCA_000404065.3. NCBI lineage: Eukaryota > Viridiplantae > Streptophyta > Pinopsida > Pinales > Pinaceae > Pinus > Pinus taeda. Next base: position 134,176 of record APFE030829167.1, on the reverse strand, counting down.
CCACAAAAAGAAAGGAAAATTCATAACATCGTCATCTGTAAAATGAAAGAGCAACCTCATATGATAAAGGAAGGTAAATGCATACCATCCCTCATAGGTTAAAAAGGTATGTAATGATGTTAGCCATGCATGTTATTCTTTTGCTATGTAGCTTCTGGAACTCCCTTAGTCCAGTCAGAATTTTTATGCTCGGGCTTCAAAAATGTCTCACATTTTTGGTGATCCACTAAATTTCCCTTGAAGTATTTCTCTCTAGGGTCAGGTAATTCAGTTGCTTCAGATACCAATGCTTCTGTGAGTCTGAATTCAATGTCTCCAACTTTTACGGAGGTACCGTCCAATTTTTTACACGGAGTCCATAGCGACAGTATCATTATTCCCTTGAAACTTCTGCAAAAGCGACATCCATCCCTTCTCTTGTAATTTAGCTTTGCATGACTTATACTCCGATCTGGTACTAAACTGTGCAAATGTAGTCTCATGTCGTTCTGCCCCCACGCCTACGATGAACTTATCTTAGAATGGTTGAATGTTTGGAAGGAACTCACAGAAGGTTTTACAAGCGAACATAAATGATATGATAATGATGGAATTAGATGTACACACGGAGGAACATGGATTAATAAGAGCACAATCTTATTTTTACCTGAGTTTTACCCATGTTTTCCCCGTTACAAAACATAATGAGGACGAGTACCCAACTCAATGATGACTAATAATTTGGGCATGGTTATGACTTCAAGAAGGAATAACAAAGAGTGATTGGCAGAGGAAAACATACCTATATTAAAAATTATTTTTGGAATATCAAAAAGTACAAATATTTCAAAGTTACGACGCATAAATTTTGTCATGATTACTATGAATGGAGACTAAGAAATCATTTCATAAACTCAATATCCATATTCCTTGTGTTAATAAACAAATGAAAAGTTAATTCATACCTATGCCTGGTTGTGTAATGAATTTTAGGGACTCGTGAATGAAAAATATGAAGCACTCTTAATCACTAAATTATATTGTGGAAAGTCATCACATGTTAAACATAATTATGAATAAATTAATAGTCTAATTGGTTATGTAATGGAGTTCTATATTGAAGTTATATAATATTGGGTTGGTACTTATGCTAAAGATCAAAATGTTAAAGCTTATCTTGAATTCAAGCTCAATTTTATGGTCTGCACTAGAATAAAAACCCTGGAATGTGTTGAACTATGGTAAGAAAATTTCCAGAATTGCCTCAAAATTAGCTAGGAACTAACATGAACTGAGAATTTTGAACTGATAAGGAGATCTATTGCTTCAAGCTGAATTTTGCTGTCACTATTCCATGGATTTTTAGCTAGGCCTGGAATAGTTATTTCTTGGTTGATGTTTAAATTTTAGAGAGTCTAGTCCCAGAGTTGCGCAGATTTGGACAAGGTCCCTTGAGGAATGCATCAGACAGTGTTTCCTCATGGATCATTAGCTCACTACCAGGGCCCACAATATTCAATAGAGAGAGGATCAATGTCAATTGATCCAATCTGTTCCATAGTGATAGTTGCATACTAGTAGCAGTTAGATGTTGAGGAGAGCAGAGCATTGTTGACAACAAAGCAGAAGGATCGGTGGCAGAGTCAACAACAATGTAGATTCCTAAGTGGACAATGTAGAGGCTAGTAGCAGCCAGATGCTCAGGATTCAATTGCAGAATAGAGAGATAATTGATTCAGTATTTTGGATGCTTTTGAGTTGCAGCAGTCACAGTAGCAACAACCACAGTTGAGAGGGAGTTACAATGCGGATGCAAAGGTGGAAGCAGTACAAATTGTACAACAATGTCAACAACAACACATATGTAGCATCAAAGTTGCGTAGTGGTTGGTGGGAAGTGGCAAGCAGTGATAGTGGCCAAACATCAACAACGTGTATGAAGGATGTTACAAAGACAGGGTGTTGTAGCAGTCGTGCAACATTAGAGTTGGGGAGAACACCTTCTTCGCTAAGAGGGAGTGTTAGTTTTTGTAGAATCAGATGGTTTTCTAGTCTCAACAATTGTTAAAGAGGCTAAGAAACACTAGGACTCCAGAACCCAGAAAAAGTTCCAGGAAAATCCACCTAAAAGTGCCTTAATTAAGTTAATTAATTTGTAATTACATTTTTCCTATGTTTAACTTAGGGAAAATGATTAATTAACAACAATTAATTGAGGAAGGTTAGATTTCTCTAGAAAATCACACAACTAAACTAGGAAATTATCTCAGACATTTATTAATTTTTAATCTTGTTCGTTGGAGTCTCAACTAGAGATTATAAGAAGAGTTTGATGGGTAGATGGAAAAACATATTTGGAGAACGATTTTCCTTGGAAAGTTCGATTTTCCAGAGAGAAACATTCTACTGAATGAGTTTGAGCCAGAGAGGGAACATAGAGTTAGAAAGGGGTAGAGATAGTGAGTTTGGAGGAAGTCTTCTAGTTCTGGAGAGTATCTTGCATAGAGGCATAGCTAGCCACCGAGAGGTTGTGTAAGGGTTGTGCAATAACATCTAGAGGGAAATTTGATTCAGCTAGATGAAGGGTCATTTTAGGTACTAGTGGCTGGAAGAAATTCTAGAGGGCCAAGCCAGAGTCTTCCAGACCAACAACAGTTAGTAGCTGATTTGAGGCAGATCCGAGCCAGCGAGTTTTAGGCCTACGTAGAAGTGGTACAGGGCCTGCACAGAGGCATTTGGAGAGCTAGTTCAATTGGCTTGATTGAGCCAGGATTGCTTGTGGGGCGAGGAAAATTCCTTGAATTTCTTTTTCCCAATATTTTCTCTGTAGGATTGCCAATTTTCAACATCCAATTGTACTCAAAATTTTCTCACTATTGCTTAATAATAAAAACACTTGACTACTGCAATTGATTTTCCCACATTGGTTTTATTTGGGGACTTTTGTCCAAAAAATCTCGTGTTATATTTTTATGTGTGTGTGACAGTATTTTCTCAGTTTTTAGTTTATCTTCTACAGTATTTATTTTGGTGAAAATTGCAGTTGTTATTTACTCCTTATTTGTCATGGAAAATAAACTATAAAATTAATTTATAGCTAGAAGAATCATTTCCAATTGCTACAATATTGAAAAATTTCATGTGGAGTCGGAGAAAATTTGATTAGATAGGAAGATCAGAAGCATAAGGAAGAAATCATCCAAATTCAAATTAAGTCTAGCAGCTGGATTTCCAGATTTATGCAATGGTTGGCCAGACAGTTCAAATTGTTGGGCAAAGGGTTCAATTTTTGCAGTGCAGGTGGTAGGAAAAATTCGTAAAGCCCAGAAGCAGTTCCAGCCATCAGTAGTAAATTCAAGAAGTAATTCCTGCGAAGCAGATCAATATTTTTTCACTGAGCATATTTCTTGTTTGGGCACAAAGGGTTTTGCAACAATTTGCTAGAGCAGGATCTGTGTCTGGTGGAAAAGAAAGTGCACACACCGAGGGTGGAATTCCCAGATTTTCCTAAATGGTTTAAGGTTCTAGTTTTCTGGAGGAAATCCATAATTTTCTAGTTGCAAAAGTTCATTTGAGTTTTCTTGACTAGTTAGTTCGGGTTGTTGGGGTTACAGTTTGAGTGCCAGTTTTCCATAAAAGGACATTCGAAAAGGCTAAGCAAGTAGTTCCAGGAAGCAATTTAAGGCAAAGCGAGGTAGTCAGAGTAGTTATGTTCATTCTAGAAGAGAGTGTGAGTTTCATACCAGGCATATAAGTAAGGAAACATGAGGAGATTCCATTTTTTCTTTTGAGATTTTGAAGGGATGGCCACAATGGGGCTTAGAGAACAAGATAGGTTGGACGGTGCCTCCAACTATGTCATTTGGAAGGCCAGGATGTCCTTTCTCCTTAATGAGCATGGTCTGAACACCTATGAAAACAACATAGTGGTAGAACTTACTGATGCATATCAGCTGAAGGAATTCAAGAAGGAGATGGCCAAGGCAAAGCACATGATCATGTATAGAGTTTGATACCATACAGTATCGCATATATCGGCCAATAATATGACCAAGGAAATGTGGGATGCTCTCACATAACTATACCATAATCCTTCTGAGTAGCGGAAGACGTTCTTGAAAGAAAAACTGAGGAAAACCAAGATGCATAAGGTTGAAGGCATTGATCCCTTTCTCACCAGAACTTAGGAAATACATGATCAACTTGCATTCATTAGGTAAGCACCTCAAGATAAAAAGTTTGTGTGTTTGGCCTTGAATAGTATCTCAGAGAATTGGGAAATCTCTGTCCAAGGAATTTTGGGTCAAGATACTCTACCTAGATGGGTAGGATGTGGTCAAACCTGAAACAGGAGGAGATGAGGTGAGCACTAGTTAAGACCTCCATTGATGGAAGAAACTGCAAGGGTTCGAAAGGTGTGAATGAATAAGAGAATGTGTCCCTTGCATTAAAGGGTCTCAATCAGTGACAAGGTTCACAGGGGGAGAAGAAGAAAAATAAGGATCTGTCTAAGTTCAAGTGATTCAAGTGTGGTGAGTTTGGCCGCTATAGTACTTAGTATCTTCAAAGGAAGAGGGGAAAGCAGAAGAAGCAAGACCAGGCAATGGCATCCACAGAGATAGACAAGTTTTCCTCCAAGTTGGAGTAATATTTTTCCATGTCTGCAACTATACCTCCAGGAGTGAGTTGGGGTGATATGGAGCTATAGTCCCAGAGTTGCATAGATTTGGATAGGGTCCCTTGAGGAATGCATTGGATGGTGTTTCCTCATGGATCATTGCCTCATTATAGTGGAACACAATATTCAGCAGAAGGAGGATTAGTAGTTGATGCAGTGAGTTCTAGAGTGATAGTTGTAGACTAGAAACAATTAGATGTTTAGGAGCACATAATAGTGTTGACAACAAAGTAAGAGGCTTAGTAGTAGAGTCAACAGTAGTGCAGATTCCCCATTGGAAAGTGCTGAGGCTAGTAGTAGTTATATGCTTAGGAGACAGTTGCAGCACAAAGACATAGTTGATTTAGTATTTTGGATGCTTCTCAATTGCAGTAGTAACAACAATAGTTGAGAGGGAGTTACAGTGCAAATGCAGAGTTGGTAACAATATAAATTATACAATAGTATCAATAGCAACACAGATGCAACATTAGAGTTGCATAGTGGTTGGTGGGCAGTGGCAGACAATCATAGTGGCTAGACATCACCAACGTGTGTGGAGGATGTTACAGAGATAGGGTGTTGTAGAAACAATGCAGGACTAGGTTGGAGAGAACACCTTCGTCGCTAAGAGGGAGTGTTAATTTTTATAGCATTAGATGGTGTTCTAGTCTTGATAGTTGTTAGTGAGGCTAAGAAACACTAGGAATCCAGAACCCAGAACTAGTTTCAGGAATATCCACCTAGGAATGCTTTAATTAAGTCAATTAATCAGTGATTAATTTTTTTCCTAAGTCTAACTTAGGGAAAATGATTAATTAACAACAATTAATTGAGGAAGGTTAGATTTCTTTAGAAATTCGCATGGATCAACTAGGAAATGATCTCAACCATTGATTAAGTTTTAATCTTGGTCGCTGGAGTCCCAACTGGAGTTTATATGAAGAGGTCGATGGGTTAATGGAAAAACACACATGGAGAATGAGTTTCCTTGGTCAGTTTGATTTTCCAGAGAGTATCATTTTGCCGAAAGTGTTCGAGCTAGAGAGGGGATGCAGAGTTAGAGAGGGGCATAAACAGTGAGTCTAAAGGAAGTCTTCTAGTTCTAGAGAGTAGCTTGCAGAGAGGCAGAGATAACCACATAGAGGTTGTGCAGTAGCCTCTAAAGGGAAATTAGATTCAACTAGAGGAAGGGTGGTTTCAGGTGTTGGTGACCAAAATAAATTCCATAGGGCCAAGCCAGAGGCTTCCAAACTAGCAGGTGTCAGTCAGTAGCTGATTTGAGGTAGTTTCGAGCCAGCAAGTTTCAGGCTTGCACAAAAGTGACAAGGGCCTACACAAAGGTAGTTGGAGAGCCGGTTAAATTGGCTTGATTGAGCCAATATTGTTTGTGGAGGTGAGAAAAATTCCTCACAAAATTTTTACTAGTGTTTTCCCTATAGGATTGTGAGTTTTAGGCATCTAGTTGTAGTCAGAATTTTTCTCACGGTGGATTAATAATAAAAACCCTTAACAACTACAACTGGTTTTCCCACATTGGTTTTTCCTAGGGACTTTTGTCCAAAAACAACGATGTTATATTTTTGTGTGTGTGCCAGTATTTTCTTAGTTTCCAGTGTATCTTCCACATATTTATTTTGGTGAAAATTGTAGTTGTGATTTATTCATTATTTTTCGTAACAAATAAACTACAAAATTAATTTATAATTAGAAGAATAATTTCTAGTTGCTGCAAGAGTTAAAAATTTCACATGGTTGCATCATTGGAAGTAGTTATCAGTTTGAAAAATTGTACTAGTCTTAATTGCACTATAAAATCAACAAATTTAACTAGGGTCCAACTTATATATGTTGTTGGGCAAAAATTAATTAATGGGCTCATCTATGGTGTGGTTGGTTTACTTATTATTTCATTGAAACGAAGCATTATACATTTTGTAAGTCCATCTTGGTTCAAAGGGTTTTATGGAGTTGTTACTAATTTTAGAGATTTCATTGTAAATTTTGTAAAGATTCTCCTTGCTCAAGTTTATAATGCAACTACAACATGTTATGAATGCTTTATCCATGTCTTTCTGTAAATGAGGATGTTTGAGATAGAAAGTGACAAAATTATCCAAATTGGCTTTGAACATTCCATTTATTATTCCCTAGAGTGATGATAACCTATCAGCAGTCAAAATGGCATTACTATCTAACTTTACAACCTTTGTTGAGTTTTACAAGTTTGTGTTCCAAGTGTATTCTTGTAGAAGAGATAGTTGCTCCACAGAGATGGTCGACCAAGAAATTTGGTAATTGGAATCAAAATGGGAGTCAAACAAAGACTTGAGACTTAGATAATTTTTTTTTGTTAACTGATAGGACAAAAACTAGAGCAACATCCTTTGAGGTTGAACTAGTGACTTTCAAGTAGTTGTGGCACAAAAATTTAGTGTCACTCAAGTGTTGGTCCTTTGATGGAAAGGAACTGCAACTTGAGAAGGATTTTTTTTTCCAAAGATACTTTATTATTGTTTTCACCGATTTTCCAAGTTGGAGATACTTACATCGAATTTCAATTTCAACATCTGTAGCATGTGGATGCATTTCTATATGAGATACTCTTGATTTTAGATATTGATTCTTATATACGTTTGTTGGACATAGAATGCCCCCCAAGGTATGTTTTGGGGCTCAAATCCCATGTTTTGACCGAATCTTGTTGTAAAGCTCTACGAATTGTGGGCGCGGGGCGCGAAAGTATGATAGAGTCACATGGTTGTCCACCCTAGTTTTGTAATGTAATGTCGACTGGATAGACCTACGGACCATGGGATTGTATAAATAGAGCGAGGCTCTAAGTAGAAGAGAGGGAGGAAAAAGAGTCTAAGTGACTGAGTCATAAGTTGAAGTGTGTCTTTGGGTCGTAGGGTAGGAGAAGGGTTTGCAGCTGAGTGCTCAGAGGCCTAGTAGTTCGCAGCTGAGTACGCAAACCCCTGCAGCTGAATGCGCAGGGCGAAGTCGAGTCTGTAACCAAGGAAGGTGTTAATAAAGATAAGTTTTATTATAATTATGTGTATTTGTTCTTGGATTAATGAATGATTGATATAGTTGGCAAATATACTGGTTATTTACTATGCGCACCTATATGAATGGTTTATATTGTTAAGTATACTCAAAGCACTCAAGTAGGCAAAGCTAATTAACTCACATTGGAATACCAGTAAGGTCTTGGGTAATAACGCAGAGCGTGGCATTCAGCCCTTGGGTAGGGCTGTGCGAAGGTAGTGTATCAGGTTGCGAAGTACGGGAAAGCGCGCGAATAAACCTATGCGCAGGGTCAAATCGTGGACCACATGAACTCATCATACATCTCCAGGGTGCGGAAACTTAGTTCTAGCACCCTCCCATACTACTTTGAGTGAGACCTCAATACGCGCTCCGTGAACTGTTGCCGAAAGGTCCAGTAGTACCGGGATTTGTTTGGCTAAATTAACTATGAACCTTGGTCAGGCCCCAATAAGCGAACAAATGGTTTCGTTGCTGGGACCGAGATCTGTATAGAGATGTCTGATGTCGTATCACTGGAATCCGACAAAGAAAGGAATTGAAGAGTGGTTGGATAGAAAAATCCACAAGTTCGCGGCGCAGGAAAACAGGAATCTGCGATTATCAAAGGAAGAGTGGTTAGATTGCTACTTATATACAAAAATCCACAAAATTTTCTTTGCATTTTTCCCCTCTAAGTTATACGAGTGGATCACGAATCTAGCAGACAGTCAAGGAAGGTGTAGCCTCGACAAACCTATTGTGTGAACTCCAGAGTTGGTACATAGACTGGAAGCATCGAAAGATAAGATCGCACGTGTTGTGGATCATTGGCTCGATCGAATTATAGGAGGATTTATCACCAAGTTCGCGATAGATACTTTAGTCAACTATAGTGAGGCGGAACAACGCTTCCTCAAAGGACCACGAGGTAAGTACGTTAAATCTTTGAACACTTGGATTAAAATGCTACTGTGTGAAAAGCGGGTTATGCGAATAAATTTATGTTTGGGGCTAAGCGAAGTGGGAGGATCTATAGAAACGAAGGTAGCGCAGAACTAGAAACTAGCCCCTTGATTTCACCTCCGTGAGAAAGCAAGGAAGAGCTCACGAAGGTTTCACTAAGAAGAGCAATCAGTTTGATAAAGCATCGAATTCCACGCATACCACCCCCACTTACACCACCACTAGCTTCACCATCTTCACCCTCGTCTTTGCCCACACCACCTCCACCACCATCCCCGTTCAATATGACAAGCGTGATAAAGTTGTCGGTGTTCAAAGGAGTAGGAAATGAAGATCCGAACCAGTATTGGTTCATGGTAAAGGCTGTATAGGAAGCGCGGGGAGTCATGGATGACAATATAAAGAAAGAAACGTTGGTCAACGCTCTACAGGATCACGCACTAACTTGGTACATTAAGCATTCCAATGACAATCTGAACGCAGGGATTGCGAATATCCCAAGTTGCACTAAACAAGGAATTTAGCAAGCCAAAATCAGAGACACAGTCGATCATTGGATTTAAGGAAATCGTGATGCTTCCAGGTGAGACCCCCTGGGAGATGGATCAGAGGTTGAAGTGTACAATTTGTGAAGCCAATATAACCTTGACGGTTGGGAAACACCGCGCATGGATTGTAGCATTGCTAACGCCGCATCTAAGGAACACGTTGTCACAACAGAAGCTAACCACTCATGCCAAGGCCTTGGAGATCACAATGAGACTGCACAAGGCCCCGGTACAAGATCTTAACCTAGGAGTTCAACAGATCCACGCGCAGTTGAAAAACTTGTGCCTTGAGATGCAGAGTTTGAAACAAGACAGGACAACTCACCCAGAAGCGTGCGAAGAGGTATGGTGTGTAAAGTGCAAAGGCAAGGGACATGAAAAGGACCATTTTTTAGTATTCGCAAACTACCTGGCGGGAGGAGGACCAATGCATTGAGACCAGGGGCATAAGTAGGACCGAGCGCGACGCATGCATTATGGTGTGTGATTTGTCAAATAGGAGGGAAGCATGCTATAGATAACTGACATGTATTACAGAAGTATACGCAGAATTCCCAAAATTTGTTCTGTAATTTCTGTTGGTCAGTAGGCCACGATGAGCGGACCTGTAGAAGTTATGAACTGATGATAGATCGGACTCCTACCTACAGAGTTCAGACCGAAACACGAACCCTCGATCAAAATGCAGGGATGGTGCGCACTGGATTTCAAGGTGTGGACAAAGTCGAGGTGGAATGGGACCAGGAAGAGGTCACGACCAGATGATATGTTATAATTGAGGAGGGCAAGGGCATTATGCTCGTGATTATACAAATCCAACGAGACTATCATGTTTATATTGTACCCAGTTTGGTCATGAAACAGAGGACTGTCCCATGCTGATAGTGAGGTTGTGTGATAAAGGAGCACTCGAACCTCCCCTGACTTAGAACCTACAAATGATGAGGTTTGAGCTGCGCGAGGAAGACCCGAATGTAAATATCATGCTCCAAAGTGGTATTACGACAGGCGATGACAAAGGCAAGCATTCCGAAGAAAGTGCCTGGGTTCACAGGTCTCCAACAAAGGAACCACAATTTTATTTAGAGCGCACTAAGGAGACATTCATGGAAGCTACGAAGAGCTTTGCAGATGCCTTCACTTCAGGAAGTAAAGACAAACTGGAACTGGAAATGGACCCATCACTACTCACTACATTCTTGGAGACATGCATGAAGTTGTTGTGTGATAGCAAAGTTTTGAAGGGGCTGTAAGAACTCATCACTTGATGTGTTGAAACCATGCCAGGAGAAATGCACGTAGTTCAAAAGCTCAGGAAGCACACAACGCGAACAAGAAGAGAGATGAGATTGACCGTGCAAATCGGGGAATATGAAATGGATCAAGTGATTTTGGATCTAGGATCGAAGGTGAACGTCCTGCCAAAGCAAACATGGGAGCGCATGGGCAGGCCTATGCTACAATGGTATCATATTCAATTGCCAATGGTGAACTAGCAAAAGATCCTACCTATGGGAAGATTGCAGGGAATAACGGTAGATATCGAAGGTGCGAGCGCGCTAGCAGATTTCGAAGTGATAGAGATTGTTGATGACAACAATCCCTATCCTGTCCTACTTTGAATAGATTGGGCCGCTGACATGAATGGAGTGATAAATCTAAATAAGCGCAAGATGATTTTTGAGAAAAAGTCACTACGCATAGTGGTACCTTTAGACCCTGCGGAAGGATCACGCTACACAGAGCCAGTGGATGACTATGATAGCGACGACAATCTAGACTTTATCTACAAGATAACTGCGTGGGAGCAGGACTGGGTAAATCCAATAGCGGATGGCAGAGCCTCATGAGAGCGCGAAACCTCCTGCACCTCAGGTTCGAACAAGGAAATAGAACGATGGAAGAACCAGTTACACGAGGTAACCACGCTCAATTGTAACATGATGACAAGGTTGTTGTGCTGCGTGGCAATAAAGGTAAGAGATCTACCTATGTATGATGAGTTGACCGAGGTGGATGATTTCCTGAACAAATTTGAAAGAGAAGTACTAGAACAACAACGTTTCGATGCTCTGAAATGGGTATTATGTGCTACGCCCGCAAGATGGTGGGGTACGCATCAAAGAAGTTTCGAGGACTGACGCGAATGCAGAAGGATGATGTGCATGCGGTTTCGAAAGCCTTAGATGTGGATGAAAGCCGAGTATGACGAACGAAACAATCCCGCACACCCACCTTTCCAGATCGGTACAGGCATGTATGGTGCGCAGCCTGCATGCACGCACATCGTCTTCACGATAAGAAACATGACCGGCAAGCAGGAGCGAGCAAGACAATGGCACGAACAACCCCTTCGGTTGGGACTAGGAAGTATGGTAAGACCAAGCACGCAAAAGCATATTCAGGCAGAAGCTTTTGACAAAATATGCGAAGCGCTAAACATGGTTCACCATGTGAAACAAGCTGACTGAGACATGTGCGTACTAATGGTTCTCTGGGCCTATAGGACCATGAGAAAAACCCTGACCGTGCGGGCACTTCTGAAGCTGAAGTATGAAGCGAATACTATAATCCCTATGAAGCATGCAAGTCCTAGTCCGCGCGTAGTAGTACCAGTAAATACGAGGGTTTGCGAATCCCGGAAAGAAGGGATCACATAGCCGCAGGAAACAGAACGCATGGGACTTGAGGACGAAATCCAACATTGAAACCATAGACTCCACAAACTTGAAGAATAAAAGGTACGGTTAAGGAAGAAAAGTGCTTTAAGACGCGGAAGTCAAAAAGATGGAGGACGAAATAAAGAGATATTTTCTCGACAAAAGGACCAGAATGGTAAGGAAGGGTGTGTGCGATCATGATGACAGGGTTAAGGCCTATTGGCGTGAATTCATCAGTCTGATGCCTTGGCTTGGACCGCATATTGCTAAGCATAATGACCAGGGTAGCACATTGCAAGTAATATAGTACGCGATGCCGACCATAATAGTAAAAGTTAGAGATTCTCTAGGCAACATGATGAATGATTGAATGAAACTTTTCACGGGTGGTGCGACCACTTGACTAGCCGAGGGAAGGACAATCTTAGCGCTCCAGGTAGTTGGTGATCTAGGATGTTTTCACTTATAGATGTATGAAAATAATCACATGCAAAATTGTAGCTTAACACCGAAAATTAATGTGCACACAGGAAAAGAAGAAGGTAACACATAAAAGGCACAAAAAGAAGACACCAAGGCTTGATAACAGAGTTCCTCCAATTCAGACTATGTCTCTGGGCCCAACTCAAACAATGGGGAGGCATTTATATTAAATGGCATGAAAGAAGAGAATCTACAATCATCAACTCCATACAAGAGGCTTATACCTCCAATCTGAAAGATGGTTTTGAGATGAATGCCTCAGATGGCCAAGTGGGTAGCATCAAAGCGTCCGTGGTGTTGAAAGGGTCTTAAAACATCTAAAACTTGTCCCAACAGACAAAATGCACTCTCAGCCTCCTGCCAACGAAACAACGTGCTGCAAAAATGCCTCCCTCCCTGTTCTTTCCATCTATCGTGTTTTTATAATGGGTTTTTGGACAGAATCCCATTTAAATCGGTGCTATCTTGGTTCAAAATAGAGGCCGGTGGCGTGGAATGATTGGTGGGTGTAACGGACCCATAAAACATTCTTTTATCGTTGAGGCGATAAGACTCTAAAAATCCCGAAAAAAACTGAAAATCTGCCCAAAAACCATTTACCCGGATTTAAAAATTTATCAAATCGGGCTTATGTTCTTATCGGGTCTGGGCCCGATATCGCAATTGGTGTATCGCTGTCTCTAAGGTCCTGTAACCGGGGAAATGTCGACCGCCGATCATTGATATCGACGTTGGCCGATCGCATCGGCATCCCACTCGTATATTTCCTCGGTGTCCCGATAACAATCCCGATGATCGTTTAATCGCTGATCGCTCTGCCTGTTCTGATATATATAATAATTAAATATATATATATATATAATATATATATATATAATATATATATATATATATATTATATATATATATATATTATAATATATATATATATATATATATATATATATATATATATAAGACCTTGCTCCGACCCGATCATCCTCCAGTCACCAATTCAATTTAATTGGAGATTAATGATCGAGGGTTCCACTGCGCCTTTATTAATTCCACCTCCATGAATCCTCCAATTTCGATTTTGCCTTTAAGGCTTAAAACCCATTTTTAAAGGAAAAATCCTCATTTCCTTAAGAAACAAAGCAACCTTCTTTTCGCGATAACTTCACCATCCGGACTTGGATTGAAGTGCCGTTCATGCCGTTGGAATCAGGATGATGAGATCTGTGTTGTGGTACTGAATTGACTTCATTTTGAGCATTTTGATTTTTGAGCTTTTCCATGCCATTGTATTTGAAGATCCACCTGGGTCAATCCTCCCCATTGAGGAGTTTTTGGACTGCCAAAAGCTTTTCATTAGTCAATTGGTAAGTGAGGGAATTGTTCCCTCACTTTCTCTTTCTCCATCCATCTAGCCTTGCTGCAGTGCATTCCCTTGAAACCTACTCGAAGGTATTCTACATCTCCTTGTTGTGAAATCTTGGTTCCTCTGTCGAGGATGATGTCTTCGGGCAACTCATCAAGATATTCTGGTGCAAAAGCATCGACTATAGGAACTGTTCCCACCTCATCAATGTCCATGATCAAAGGTCGTTCATACAGCTTTAGGTTCTCCACATTCACTATTGAGTACATCTGCATATATACCTTCAAGTTAAGATGAAAGGCATTGTTCCCAATCTTCTTCAAAATAGTGAATGGTTCGTACCAGATTGGTCGCAACTTCTTTCCTTCTCCCTTCATCCTATCTTTGCTAATGTGGAACTACATTTTGTCGCCCACTTGGAATTGATGGTCGACTTAGTGTTTATCATGTCGAGCCTTGCAACGGGCCTGACTTTTCTCCAACTGCTCTTGTACTGCTTGGTGAATCAATTGGATTCACTAAAGGAACTGTTGAGCTTTGTCCCTATCATTACGTCCACTGGAGCCATCTTCCCTTCCAAAGACCACATCAAAAGGGTCCTTTGGTAGGTAACCAAAACATGTCTCGAATGGTGAACATTGCGTAGGTGAATGCACCACTCAATTGTAGGAATGTTGTACACATGGGAGATGTTCATCCTACAACTTGGGATGTTTCCCACAATAGCCTCGTAACAAATGTACCATGGTACGGTTAAAACCTCTATCTGTCTATTGATATGCGGATGAAATGTCATGCTTCTTTTCAATTTGGTGTCCATCATCCTCCACAAATTGGTCCAAAACTCTCCAAGAAAGCGAGAGTCCTGATCTAACACAATTGATGTGGGTATTCCAAAGTGGACCCAAACATGTTGAAAGAAAAGAGAAGCAATCTTCTCTACAATAATATGCTTTTTACAAGGCATAAGAATACACATTTTTCTAAAACGGTCAACGATGACATACAAATAGTCGTGACTCTTCCTAGACAAAGGTAAACCTCCTACAAAGTCCATTGACACACTTTCCCATGGACGACTCAGAATAGAGAGTGGTCTGTAGAGCCCAAGTTTTCTATTAGAGGGCTTTGAAACATAACACATCACACAACCCTTTACATAGCGAGTCACAATGTTTTTCTTATGAAGCCAAAAACAAAATCTTTGTACATGAAATAAAGTCTTTTCGACACCAAAGTATCCAGACACAAGAGAGGTGTGGGCCTCTCAAATTACATGTACTCTTTCCCCTGTGGGAATACATAATCTACCAAGGTGATACAACAATTTCCTCTGCAAGTGATAGTTGTCCACCTGTGAACCATGGGTTAGTTTTGCATAAATCTCCTTAAAGTATTTCTTCATTAGCATATTGTTCAGTATAACTCTCAAAAGATAACGAAGCATTATGAAAAATAACAAAAGCAGAAAATAGGAGGGCAAGATAGCATATCAGCGACTTTATTGCTAGTGCCCTTCTTATACTTTATTACCAGATGAAACTATTGAAGAAAGCCTATCCACCTGAAATGACGATATTGTTGCAACTTGGTTTGTGACTGAAGGTACTACAAGGGCTGATGATCTGTATGGATGATGGTCTCCTTGCCAATCAGGTAGTGTTTCCACTTTTTCACACTCTGCACCAAGGCATAAAGCTCCTTGTCGTAGGTGGGATAGTTTATCATAGCTTGAGAAAACTTCTCAGAATGGTAACAAATTGCCTTCTTTTGCTGCATTAATACAACTCCCATGGCATAATCACCTGCATCGGTTTCGATCTCGAATGGCTGTTGGAGATCGGGTAAGGCTAAGACTGGCGCAGTGCTGATCTTTTCCTTCAATGTCTCGAAGGACTTATGTTGTCTTCCTCCCCATTGGAAGACCTGTTTCACACTTGTCAATGTGTACAAAGGTGTTGCAATAACAGAGAAATTAGCAATAAATCTCCTCTAAGACTGGACTGCACCTAGAAAGCTACTGACCTCGGTTACACTAGTAGGCTTAGGCCAATTTACAAGTGTGTCAACTTTAGAGGGATCAATTTTTAACTGACCATGACCAACAATATGACCTAGGTAACCCAAAGAGGTTTTCCCAAACTCACACTTCGACAATTTTACAAAGAGTTTTTCTTTCTTCAGTACATCAAGCATTTTCTTTACATGACTCACATGTTCAAACCAACCCTTACTAAAAACTAGTATATCATCTAAATACACAAGAACAAACTCATCAATGAAAGGCTGAAATATATCATTCATAACCCGCATAAAGGTGGCTGGAGTGTTGCAAAGCCCGAATGGCATCACCATCCATTCGAACAGCCCCTGCTTAGTCTTGAAGGCGGTTTTCCACACATCCTACTCCGCAATTCTAACCTGGTGATAGCCACTATGCAAATCCAACTTTGTGAAATAAACAACACTCTTTAATTGGTCTAACAAATCATCTATGCATGGAAGGGGATAACAATTTTTCACCGTTATCTTGTTGAGCGCGTGGTAATCCAAGCACATCCTCCAGTTGTCGTCTTTCTTTGGCACTAAAACAATCGATGAGCCACACGGAGAGGTGCTCGACCTGATGATGCCTTGGTCCAACAATTCCTGCACTTGTCTCTTGATTTCTTCCATCTCAATTGCCGACATCCTGTACATGCCAATATTTGGCAAAGGGGCATCACACTGTAGATGGATTTCATGTTGGATTTCCCTCTTCGGAGGTAATCCCTTCGGTTCCTTAAACAACTCGTCATAATTAGAAATCAATTTAGTCAATTCCTGCTCCCGATTGCAGCCCTGGAACACATCAGCAAATTCTGCCTCTTTTTCCCTTACAACCATAAGCATGCATCATTTACTGGAATTCACCAGTCGTTTCATTTGTTCATTGCTTACAAGGTTGGCATTAATTTTATTTTGATGAGCCCTCACTATATATTTGACCCCATTCTTGGTGATTTGATATTTATTTTCATGATAGAAAAAGGTTTCTTTCTATCATACAAATATGGGCTCCCTAACACCATACCACAGATATCCAATGGTATTACATCCAACTCTACTTCGTCTACTAGCCTAGACACAATCAAGAATTTGACCTTGCACTGCTGGGTTACATTCATTTTCGTTTTATCATGTATCCATCCTAATGGGTAAGGTTTCGAGTGTGGTTCTGTCTCTAAGCCAAGCTTCTTTACCAGAGATTCTGCCATTAAGTTTGCTTGGGACCCAATATCAAACAGAGTTTCAACTTTGGTATGATTTAATACAACTCTGATGTGAAATAATTCAATTCTTTTTCAGTCATTCGAAAGGGAGTCATCTACAGAACTGGAGCCTTCATGCGATTTAGAATCAACAAAAGGTGTAACAGTACCTTTTGTTCCTATTGCTATGATCAGCGCTTCATCTCCCGAATCTGATTCAAGGTCTTGTTGTGCCGCTGCCACTTTTTTTTGCTTCCCTTTTCCTCCATACTTCTTTGGATGCTTTTCTGGGTGTTGCTTCCAACAATGATCATCATTGTGGCCTTCCTTTTTGCAGTGATTGCAATAAGGTCGCTCTCCTTCTTTAGCTTCTGCTGTTTTCTTCTCCTTCCCTTTCCATTTCGCTTTGGATTTGTCATTGGGAGGTTTGAAGAGTGACTTTCTGGACTGATCATCTTTTTCATTATTTCCCCTGTTCTCAATATGAATTACTTTTACACTGGCTGAATCAATAGTGGTTGGTTCAAACAATAACAATGAATGCCTAATGTAACTATGCAGTGAGCCAATATACTTAGTTACAACTTCAGGTGCATCAAGTGCAATACCCAAATTCAATGCTCGCTTCCTAAATTATTTTGTAAAACTCTAAACATCCTGCTCTTTGCCTTTCCTTAAATATTGCCAATTCATCAAAGCTTTCTGCTTGTATCCTAAGGGATAAAATTATTCCTTTAACGTAGAAATAAAATCAGGCCATGAGGAAAAGAGTTTACCCACATTCTTACTGCTCTGCAATTTTCTCTCCCACCAAACGACAGCTATGATGTTCAGCCATAGAGAGGCCAACTAGATCTTTGCCTCATCCTCCACGATATGTTGAATCCTGCAATAGACCTCAATCTGCCTAATCCAAATTAAGCTTCTCTACGTTACTTTCAACATTAAATATAGGAAGATCAAATTTAACATCTAATTAAAAAAAGGTTTCTTAAATGCATCCTTTGGATTTCTATGATTATGGTGGTGAGAGGAAGGAGAACCTTCACTCGCAGAAGGAGAAGGAGGGGTTTCTTCTCCACCATTCCCATGTGCTGAACCTTGTCCTTCTGGATTCCTCTCTTCTACTTTCTCTAGTCTTAAAACCAGCTGACTAATATTCTCTCCCATTGAATAGAAAGTCTTTCTAAAATTGCACTCCTCTTCAATATGAGCTTCATCTTCTGCCATGTTTATCCTTCGAGGTGCACGCCTTGCTTCTAGATCGAAAGGTTCTAGTTCAACTTCGCCTCTTTGAAGCTTGCTTCTTGTTAGCATACAAACATGCAGTTCACATCTAAAAAGCCCTGCTCTGATACCACTTGATCCATGATGTTTTCACTTATAGATGTATGAAAAGAATCACATGCAAAATTGCAGCTTAACATCGAAATTTAATGTCCACACAGGAAAAGAAGAAGGTAACACATAACAGGCACAAAAAGAAGACACCAAGGATTGATAACGGAGTTCGTTTAATTCGGACTACGTCTCCAAGCCCAACACAAACAATGGGGAGGCCTTTATATTAAATGGCATGAAAGAAGAGAATCTACAATCATCAACTGCATACAAGAGGCTTATACATCCAATTTTAAAGACGGTTGTGAGATGGATGCCTCAGATGGAGAAGTGGGCAGCATCAAAGCGTCTGTGGCACTGAAAGGGGCTGAAAACATCTAAAACTTTTCCCAACAAACAAAATGCACTCTTGGCCTCCTACTAATGAAACAGTGTGCTGCAAAAATGCCTCCCTCCTTGCGCTTTCCATTTATCATGTTTTTATAATGGGTTTTTGAACAGAATCCCATTTAGATCGAGGTTGTCTTGGTTCAAAATAGAGGCTGGTGGTGTGGAAGGATTAGTGGGCATAACCGACCCATAAAACAGTGTTTTATCATTGAGGCGATAAGACTCTAATAATCCCAAAAAAAACTAAAAATCTGCCCAAAATCCATTTACTCGGATTTAAAAATTTATCAAAACGGGCTTATGTTCTTATTGGGTCCAGGCCCGATATCGTGATCGGCGTATCATTGTCTCTAAGGTCCTATAACCGGGGAAATGCCGATCATCGATCACCGATCGCCGATATCGGCATCGGCCGATCACATTAGCATCCCGCTCGTATATCCCCCCGGTGTCCCGATAACGATCCCGCCAATCACTTTGCCTACTCTAATACACACACACACACACACACACATATAAGACCTTTCTCCGACCCGATCGCCCTCCAGTCACCGATCCGATTTAATCGGAGATCGGTGATCGGTGGTTCCACTGCACCTTTCTTAAGTCTGCCTTCATGAATCCTCCGATTGCAATTTTGCCTTTAAGGCTTAAAACCCATTTTTAAAGGAAAAATCCTCATTTCCTTAAGAAACAAAGCAACCTTCTTTTTGCGTTAACTTCACCGTTCAGACTCGGATTGAAGTGTCGTTCGCGTCGTTGGAATTAGGATGACGAGATCTACGCTCTAGTCCTAAATTGACTTCATTCTGAGCATTTTGATTTCTGAGCTTTTCCATGCCATTGTATTTGAAAATCCACCTGGATCAATTGGAATGGAGCGCGGGACTATAAACTATTCTGCCTAGGAGTTACGTGATATTGGAGATGCGCAGAGAAGCAAAGAGTCACAAGGTTCGCAACCGCACACGGGAGGCTGCGCTGTCTTGTGGGTTGGCCAGAAAGTGATTGTTGAAGTCACTATTCACGATGGGATGCTCGACTTGAGGCCAAATGCAGTGGGCGACATGCATTTAAGAAGCAATTTATGGGAAAAATCTGGGAAAATATACCGCTAAGGGAGCATTAATGAATTGGATTTGGGGGGAATGGTCAAATTCAAATTCCAAAAGTGTTATAAAATACAAAGGGCTTCCCAACGAACAACACTTAGTCATTTGCGAATTGAGCAATCGAGCAGAACCCTGATTGTTGTGAGTCGAGCATTGATTACGCCCCTGAATTCGCGAGTGACAGATTGCTACACAAATATAATGGAAACAACTAAGGATGGTATGGAGATAGTAGAAGTGACTGCCAAGGAGGCCGTGCAAGCCCTAACTATGGAGGATGTTCCAGAAGGTGTCGGGATTGTGGCAGAAATCCCGAAATCACCGCACATACCAAGACCCAAGAAGGACATACAAGCAATGGCTCCCGTACGCGTGTCCCCGCAGAACCTGTTGCGCAGCAAACTATCGATGGAGGAGAAGGGGAAAGTTGTCACTATAGAAACAGATGAAGAAGAAGAAGATCTGCAAGAGCTTATCATCGTAGAAGAAGAAGATGAATGCATGGAGATGGATACCCAGCCTACGCAATTGGCGACAAAATTGCCCAACTATAGCCCCCGATGAAAAGGGAAGGCCAAAGTGCCCAAGGACCTGGACGAAACCAAGAGCTTGCTCTAGACCCCACTCCTCGCAGATGGAATTATGTTTGAAGCCACGCACCTGGGCCACATGCTGAGCCTGAAATTCGAAGATTGGGACCTTATTGACCATGAGAAGTTCCCTCACCTTGAGACTGGAAACCTCATGAAGCAAAACATTGCGGGGTTGTGACAGCATTAGTGCCGTGGAAGTGGTTGCACAAAGTGGAAAAGGCCATGCTGCTGAACCTACTTTGGGTGCCGCATTTCCACCGTGCCCCAATAACCATTTTTGTCATCAGACAGCTACTCTACCTGGTGCATGATGGGTGTTTATGGCTGGAAGGGCCCATCCCCATCACGTCAGACTTGATTCATCGTGTCTCCCAACTTCCATATAAAGGAAAGGACCCAGCGACCATATCGGAAGGGAAAGGCAGTGATTTAACCATTACAGATGCCATGAAGAAGAAGTACAAGCTGGAAAAGAAGAAGAGGGGCTATGCCATCTCCAACATCAAGGACAAAGTAGTATGCATGGCAACCCAAATTCTCGTAGGAAACGTTATGCGCAAGTGTCGCGCAGACGAGGTACTGGCGTCGTGGTTGCACTGGCCGAACAATGTGCAAAGGGGGTCCAGTTTAATTGGTCTGAATTCCTCTACACAGAATTTTTAGAGAATTACTGTGAAGCTGAGGAACAGGGAAAAACGTTCCACTATGCCTAGTTGTTGCTGTCCATAGTGCTCGTAGCTGGGGAATTGCTAGAGGATAGTCAATTCCCCATAATTGACAGAGATTTTCTGGAGGCCGCGAAGGATGCTAAAATAATACGCGACAACAAGATCTTTTGGGTTCTCATGGAAATGAACCTCAGAATGTGGATCAACCATAAGCCATGGTTGTCACCCACGGTTTACAATAGTCTGCAGAGTTGTGCAGAATTTAAGGAAGACATGCATAACATATATATCAGGGCACCCAAGGACCCGACTAAACAATGGAAAAAGCTACCCTTTGTAGCCACCGACAATGCCATTTTCAATGTCCCAGAGGCATGGCCGCCAGAATGGCACACCCCAGACATTGCAGACATCGAGAAGTCGGCAACGCAAAATAAGAAAGATGAGGCCAAGATGCGCATCACATAGTTGGCCAAAAAACAAAGGAAGGAAACAACAACAGTAGAAGTGCAGGCAGCGCGAGACGCAGCACAGAAAGCAGTCGAGCAGGAAAAGGCTGCAACAGTAGCAACAGCACAAGAAGCAGCTGCGAAGGTGGGCGAGAGCCAAGCAACGCCTTCACAGGGGTAGGAAGTAGAGGAAGAAAAAACAAAAGAAGGAGGCGCGGACACACGAACTGCGTCCACACAGTTGAAGCGCAACACCCAACAGAGAAGGCAAGGTCGCGGAAGAAGGTTAAGGCCTCGAAATTGTCCATTGACCCAATCACCCTAACTGAGGGTGATCTGCATGACATGGGCGAGACGGTGCGTGATGTCACAAATGAGGCTCTCCAAGATTTCACGCAAGCGAACTAGACTATGTTGGGGGACCTCAAAGCGTAGTTGCAGGAGTCACAGGTGTGCCCCCCTTAGGTTGGTACCCTTTCGACCAACCTCGCAGTCAGATCCAGGACGGCATAGAAAATGTTGCACGCGCGGATAACGAACATAATGGTGCTATCGAAAGGGGCACTATTGGCATCAAATGAGGCCGACAGGCCTTTCGTTAGCACGCTAAAAGGTCTCGGTGTAAATATAGCTGCCCTCACGCGTGAGACATTATATGTGTTGCAAGATGGGATAACTGCAGAGCTTCGAGCTAAGGAGATTCACGCACTCCAAGTCCTGAGTGAGCAGAAAATAAATATGGAACAACTAAACTTGCAACGCAACGAATTGGTGTCACAAAATCAACAGATGGTACAAGTGATAGACGACAATTGCCAAAGCGACCCGGAGCTGGCCATCCTAGCAGATATACCAGCGGAGGCACGGATCCACAGGTTAGCAGCAGGGATTTGCAAGGCCAGGGAGGAAATGACAAAGGTTCAGCGAGAGCCGAAACTTCAGATCGTGAGTTGTGGTTAAAGGCGCAGCCATCCACTCCCTCGAAAGTCAAAGAATAGCATGCTAGCACTATCACAGCGAGATTAGAGGAAATCGGAGGTGCAATGCGAGACTGCACCAGTATATTGGAAGAATCACTTGAGGTCCTCACAACTCTGCAGGAGGACCCCAACATTCAACACTTAGAGACAGAGGCGTGATATCTCCAACAAAAGTATGACAGTGTTCGAGGTACAAGTGAAGATAACAATTTCCAAAGCGACTCAGAGCTGGCCATCCCAGCAGATATACCAGCAGAGGCGTAGATCCACAGGTTAGCAGCAGGGGCCTATGAGGCCAGGGAGGAAATAACAAAGGTTCAGCGAGAGCTGAAACTTCAGATCGCTGAGTTGCGGTTAAAGGCGCAGCCATCCACTCCCTCGAAAGTCAGAGAATAGCACGCTAGCGCTATCACAGCGTGATTAGAGGAAATCGAAGGTGCGGTGCGAGACTGCACTTGTATATTGGAAGAATCACTTGAGGTCCTCACAACTCTGCAAGAGGACCCCAACATCAAATGCTTAGAGACAGAGGCGTGAGAACTCCAACAGCAGTGTGACAGTGTCTGAGGAACTACGCAGACAGTGGTCCTCACCTAGAGGCTTGCACGGATGCAACAAGCTAAAGCACTAAAGGAGCAGGTGGACGCGGCACGACATAAGGAAGTAGTCCTAAAAGCGTGCGTCCAACCTTGGATTGATAAGGCCTTCACCATCACGACAGACATCGAAGGCAAGCTCGCACACATACAAGGGATGCACACATTGATGCAGAGAAGCACTCCTGACACATAGGTCTCGGAACAACGTATGTAGCAAATCCAGCAAGCAACCGCTCAGTGCGTTGCTGACCTCCACGCAATTCGAGAACAGTTGGAGGGACTCCATGCAAATATTGTTTATCTGACAGAGTGACTCGAGGGCAAGTCACGATGTTTGTTTTGGGGGCTTGTTGGGCATGGAATCCCCTCCAAGGCATGTTTTGGGGCTCAAAGCCCAAGTTTTGACCGAATCCTGTTGTAAAGCTCTGCGAATTGCAGGCGCGGGGCGCGAAAGTATGATAGATTCACATGGTTGTCTGCCCTAGTTTTGTAATGTAATGTCGGCTGGATAGACCTGCCCATGGTCCGCAGACCATGGGTATTGTATAAATAGAGAGAGGCTCTAAGTATAAGAGAGGGAGAAAAAAGAGTCTAGCTCTTTGGGTCATAAGGTAGGAGAAGGCTCTACAGCTGAGTGCGCAGAGGCCTAGTAGTCCGCAGCTGAGTGCGCAGAACCCTGCAGCTGAGTGCGTAGGGCGAAGTCGAGTCTGTAACCGAGAAAGGAGTTAATAAAGAGAAGTTTTGTTATAATTCTATGTATATGTTCTTGGGTTAATGAATGATTGATATAATTGGAAAATATATTGGTTATTTACTGCGCGCACCTATATGAATGGTTTATATTGTTCAGTATACTTAAAGCACTCAAGTAGGCAAAGCTAATTAACTAACATTGGAATACCAGTAAGGTTTTGGGTAATAACACAAAGTGCAACGTTCAGCCCCTGGGTAGGGCTACGCGAAGGTAGTATATCAAGTTGTGAAGTATGGGAAAGCGCACAAAGCAACCTGCGCACAAGGTCAAACCACAGACCACGTGAATTCATCAGTCATCTCCAGGGTGCGGAAACCTGGTTCTAGCACCCTCACATACTACTTCGGGTGAGACCTCAATCCACACTCTACGAACTGTTGCCGAAAGGGCCAGCAGTACCGAGATTTGTTTGGCTAAATTAACTCTGAACCTAGGTCAGGCCCCAATAAGCCAACAACTTTACAAAAATGTTAAGAAGTTTACAAACTTTTACTTGAAGGTTTATGACAGGAAATAGATACACATGAGTATGATTACAGTTGAAATGTTCATTGGCTAACTAGGAGTTGCATGTGGGTAAAAGAGGAAATCCAATAAAAGATGTGGATATTGATGAATGCGTGTTACTATTTTAAAACACTTATTGTAGTCTAATTACCTTTACCATAGGAATCAAATGTCATTGTGACTACCTATTTGTGTTTAAGGCCTGAATATTACACTCTTCCTTCTCTAATGGCTAGTAAACTTTAATATGCAGAATGACATAAGCAATAATGGAAAATAAAAATCAGAAGTCATGATTTTCACCAACATTAATGTATAATGGAAACTTTTGAGGACAGTTAAATTGGCTATAGTTGTGTTTTGAAGTATTATGTAGGCTATGATATCTAAGGTTCAAGTTCCTGTTAGAGTCGGTCTTGAGTCCTCCATCAGCGATCAAAACTCTTTGCATTTGCATAGGTAGGTGTCTCATCAGTGTCAATTTTTGCATCCCGTTAGGCATGCCATAACCCTGATGGAGGAGCTTATGTGTTTATACCCCTCTTGGCATTGTTGGTTCAGGTCATTTCAGTCATTAAGCTCTTTCAAGCTTGTCTTGTCTTCTCTTGAGGTCAATTTCCTAGGTCTAGGGTTTTGGTCAAAAATGTTACAAGGTCATGTGTTTGAAAGTCAATGAGTGTTCAGTAAGCCAGAGGGATGATTGTAAATGTGTTTCTTCTAAATTTTTATCTGGTACAGTTAATCTTCGCCTTGGATTTAAAAACTCTGTTTTTAAAGCCAAGGTCATTTTTCAAATATTTGTAAAAAGTGATGAAATTTCAAAAGTCTTCAGCGAACAAAATGCAACCCTGGTCCCCTTGTCAAGATCCCTTAGATGATCTACCTGCAAAAAGAATCAAGCCAAAGCACTAAATGAGTCAATTTCAGAACAAAAGAAACCAAAAAGTCAGTTTTATAAAGTGTCAAAGAGAAACATTAGAAAGTGGGTTTGAGCAAGAAATTTTTTCAAATGAAACTTATAAAAACCCAATCTCCCTCCTATCACTCTCATTGTGCATCCTAGACACTTGCAAGAGAATTTTGAGAGAGTGATTGAGTGAAAGGAGCGAAAACAGAGCAAGTTCGAGCGTTGGTCAGGGGTGCGACCCGTCAGGCCAGGCGCGCGACTCGTCAGGCCAGGCGCGCGACCCGTCAGAGGCACGCGACTCGTCAGAGGCGCGTGACCCATCAGAGGGTTTCCCACAGTGTGATTTTACAACGGTCGCAACCCGTCAGGCGCGCGCGACCCGTTGGGCGTGGTGCGCGACCCGTCAAGCTGTCTCCCTGCAATCTTATTTCAAATTTGCTCAAACGCCCTCCAAGCCATCAAATCGCTTGAGGTAGGTTCCTTAATCCTGGAATGGTTGCTGGTTACGATTGGTGGATATTATGAACATGTTTTAATGATCAAAATTGTGCAAGAGAAACCCCTTCATATGACTGCAGTATTAATGGTTAAAATGTGCTAGGGTTTGTGTTGTTTCAAGGTTTTTTCCCTTTGTAATTGTTGCCCTCCTTCCCCTTTCCACTCACATTTGTATTTATATCTATTTTCCCATACTATTTTATAAATAAAATGCAAACCCTCCCCTCTCCCTAATCACTAAAAATGAAAACAGTACCCCTCTCCCAAAGCATCAAAAAAAAAAACTCAAACCCTTATCTTGCTGCACCATATGCATGTGTAACCACAAGAAATTGTTGGTGAATATGTAAAGAGTTTTGTAAATTTTCCCTATCTTCCTCTGTTAATGCATGTATTCATATTCCCATATTTTTACTTTCTATACATGTATTCCCATATGCAATGATTTTTGCAAATGGTTTCCCAATATTCCTGATTATAAATATGTATTCCTATATGCAATAATTGTTTGTAATATTTTCCTTAAATTCCCTGTTATATTCCTATATTCCCAATTCCATGTAAAAAGGCCCCTCCCCTAACATTTCCCTCATGTCCTTGTCCCCTTGAAACAGTATAGAATTCAACACTTTTTACAGGCAGAAACAGCAGTATAGTTTGTCCACTTTGCTCCTAAACTATGTCAAAAACCGAAACTTATGAGCAAAGTGATGACCAATCATCAGCGTCAGAGATTGAGGTACAGAGGAGGCCTCGTAAGGGTGGTAAGGGTGGACATCATAAGCAAGAGGAGCCCACCTCTTTGACAGAGTTACAAGCTTGTCCTATGGCAGTCTCATGTTTCCAGTACATGTCTTGCTATGAATTTTGTGAGAGGATCTCTCGGATTCAGCACCACCGAGAGTTGGCCCTCCTTTTTGTTTTACACTTGCATGATGGACATGTCAACCTTGCAGGGGTGAACTTTACATTGACACCCGAGGTGATCTCACATGCTACAAGGATACCTAATGTTGGTGAGGTGTGGAATAAGCGCAAGATGTTAGATAGTGTTCACTTTGAGCCTTATGTCCGGCTACCATTCATAAGACATCTGGCAGGTGTGTTTCCATTCAGGTTTCTCAGGAGCGAGGATGCTCCCATGATGAGGCTCACTATGCACTATTTTACCTATGAGGGCAGATTTTCACAGGTGTACTCATATCATATTCGCCTCTTGATGCACTTCACCCGAGTGAGGATGATGAACATCCCGGTTTTCTTCTTTCAAAACATTCAGAGGATGGTGCCCATGTTTCAGAGGAAGACCCTGGCACAGCAGTACAGGAGCCTTCATCATTATGGTTTGATTCAGCTAGTAGTATTGCATCAGTTGACTCAGCAGGGCATCTCATGGGAGGAGTTCATCTCTTGTGAGTTTTTCACAGTACCATCACCGCCACATCCTGAGGTTGTTCATGAGGAGGGAGGACCATCACATCAACATGACATCCCTGTCACTAGACATGTCAGCTCCTCACCTCTGGTCACATATGAGAAAGGCCCAAGGGCCTTATTTGCAGCAGCTCGACGAGTACTTTCTCCACGCCAGGTGGAAGGGTCTCGCCTTCTTCATTAGGACCGCGAGTGTTATCTCCACACCAGGTGGAAGGGGCCTCGTTTTCGATAGCAGCACAGGTATCAGAGGGGGGCAAGAAGCCCATGATTGAGGAGAGACTATCACATGATCCAGTTATTGATCTTGACGTCGGTTCTCCTAGCACAGAGCTCAAGGATATCATCTGAGAGCAAAGGACCGAGAATGAGTCGCTGCAAACGAAATTGTTGATGGAAAAATGGATAATTAACTATCTGGAGCAGCGAATGAAACAGTTGGAGGGTGAGCACAAGCTAGATGAGCTGCAGAAGATTCGTGAAGACCGGGAATTGGCTCGTAGGAGACCCGGTGACTTGAGAACCATAGATCGAGAATCTATGCTTATTTGGGACAATACTTATTTGAAAAGGTTGTTGGCTAAGGCAAATCAAAATAACAAACTGCTGAGGAACCTGAAAAATCATTATTGGGCGCGGATGCACGTGTGCAAAGCAAAGATGAAGGTGCTTCAAAGGCGGTTGGCAAAGGCACTAAAACAGAGAAAAAGGCCCGATCCCCTCCGTATCTTGGCTGAGGCTTCCTTGAAGGAGCATAGCACTAAATGGCTTAGCCACAGCACAAATCCCAAGAAACTGTGAACATTTTGGGTAATTTTGGCATTTTTTGGCAATTTACAGGTTTTTTCTCATTAACGGGTCTCACCCCCGGTGAGACCCTTCGTCCCGGCAACTCCATTTGACAAAAACTCAGCATTTCCAGATTTGTCATGCAAAGTTACATATGCTCATTGATGGACTTGAGATTTTGTGAAATTTTGGGCCTCCACAAAGTCAAAAAACATGCAAAATTTGACTTTCTGCCACCTTTTTGAACTCCAGAAAGTTGGCTTGGGAGAATTGATTTTTGACAGAGTAAATGAACTCCAAATTCAAAAATGCCAGTCGGGCTGGAAAGTAGACTCACAGATATTTCCAACAAGCTCACTGTTGCTCAATTTGGCCACCTGCAAGTGCCCCAAACATGGCTCCAAAGGGGCACGACCCGTCAAGCAGGGGGGTGCGACCCGTCAGGCAGAATTGTCCAGAAATGCACTGTACAGCCCAGAAAACGCAGATTTGACTCAGTTTGAC
Source organism: Pinus taeda (assembly GCA_000404065.3). Lineage (NCBI taxonomy): Eukaryota > Viridiplantae > Streptophyta > Pinopsida > Pinales > Pinaceae > Pinus > Pinus taeda. The sequence goes on along the minus strand of APFE030829167.1, from coordinate 105,717 downwards.
TTTTTGAGGTGAATGATGATTCTCTTTG